>QUSF01000014.1:2184184-2259235 GCA_003676055.1 Chloebia gouldiae
GTGCCGGCAGGGGCACCCCTCACACCGCTCCGGGGCCGTGCCCGCAGCGCTCTCACACCGCGCTGGGGCAGTGCCGGCAGAGCTCTCACATCTCACACCTCGCCGTCGCCCCACGGCACGTTCCTCGCCGCTTCGGGTCACACTCCAATGAGAAAATACAGAAATCGTCCAATCATTAAAGTAGAAAAAGCCTTTCAAGATGATAAAGTCAAACCTTCGACCAAAACCACCGTGCTCACTATACCATTTACGTAGACTCAAAGCCTTATTGCGAAGGACTGCACCGTATCTTGAGGGATAAACGTGTAACGAAAGTGTGAGCGTGGTGCGGTCTCTGATGGCAAAGCCAGAGCGGTGCCAAGGCCGTGCACTGGCGGGTCCCGGCCCTCCTTTGGGCAGGTCTCGGGCTCCCGGAGGCGGTACCCGCAGCCAGAGCCTCAGTGCGGCTCCCTGGCTGTGCGGGAGCTTTGCTTAAGTGTGTGAAGAAACACCATCTTCAGAAGACGCGCTGTGTTCAACTGGTTGCAAGACAAAATCTAGACCAGATGTCACACATACTGGCTTGGTACTGACCTGCCGCTTGGCTTGCTATGTGAAGCTGCAGGAGCCCTGCTGAGTGAGAGGGGGACAATGTTGTGCACCCCAACCTACATCCAATTTAAGCTCTTCAAACCACTAGCTGCCGTATGAAACAAGTTTCCTTCAGACCACTCTAATTTTGTGTCTGAAGAAGAGTTTTTCTCCCAGCTTCAGGAACAGAGTGTGACTAGCATTATAGACCATGTGAAACAAATTTTCAAAATTGTTTTTCAGGTGGAGGAAAACCATGTGATGGTTTTTCTGAGTATTGGCACTACAAAAGTAGCTCCTGCAGGAGCTGTGGGAAATATTTCTGTAAGAGTCATAAAAGCAATGGCACAATAGGTACTGCAGTGTTAATCTAACACATTGAAAAAGGCTTTTCCTTCTGAAAGAACTGGCAGACCTGGAGTTTTTTTAGGTTTCATTAAGAAATGGCTTTGTCTCCTTACCTAGTTAAATAGGAGATCTGGTTTTCCAAGTTCACTCTCCTTGCTGTGTTTACTTCCCAGTGGCTTTCAGCAGTTTGTATGAATAAGCAGCCTGTTGCACTTAAAACAAAGCCCCCCAAATATTCACTCATCTTTTTCCTTTCCATGCCAAGAAACAACATAATGATAGTAATTTCATCAGCTTCAGTACAAGCAGCTTTACACCCAGTGGCAGTCCCCAGCTAGAAATAATTGGCACAACTGTTTTGTGGAGCTGTGCCAGCTTGAAACATGGAAGGATTTGCTCCATTGAGCCTACTAAGAGAGACAAAATAAAGAAAAAAAAATATATGTAGAAAGGCAAGTATAGAAACAAATTAATAATTTTTTCAGTTTCATTGAGCTATAAAGGCCTGACTTTTGGCAGTGTCAAAAACACTGAAATAATTTTCTACCAAGATTATCTCACAAAAAAGCTAATGCAACATCAAAGACAACTTCTGTTGTCCATGCTCTCCTGTGCTATTTGAAGCTGAAGTGTTCCATTGAACTAAACTAATTCAAGTGAATATTTTGACTCACGACAATTGTGAAAGTAGGCACAAAAATTTCTTCCCATTTTTGTAAGAGAGCAAAATGACCATATACTGAATGAGCAAACACATTTTCTTACTTTTAACTAATGTAGCATACATCTGGTGCCCAGGGTTGAAACTAAAAGTATTTCAATATCATCCAGAGATCCACAGGGAAGTCAAAGATATAACCACAGCTGGGAAAAATGTATCTAAGTAGGCTTTCAGTTTTCTATCATGGATGGATACTAACTGGGAGCAGCAGTGCTGCATGTAATGAGGTGATGCATGTAGACCCTGCTGCAATTTGTCAAACTGATGAATTGGGGTAGTGGGCAATGGAATAGTAAGAAAACAGGATAAAGACATTCTAGCAGTAAGATTTGTGGGATATCCCACATACACAATTTTCAAACCTAAACAGAAGTATGCAACTGCCATTCTACAGGCTTCATGAATTTGTTGGCCAGATGGCCTGGGAGCCTTGACAAAGGGCCAAACACATTCAATGCCTGTATTTCTAAGGACACTTCCCTTGTCTCTTGTAAGCTGCTTAAAAATCTTAAATCACATGCTGCCAGCTACTTTACTGATTTTTTTGGTGAAAGGGGCCAAGTTAAAGTTCAACTGAGAACTGTTGCTCATGCCCAAGTACACCTTGGCTGTGTCTGCAGTTCTTTCTGTTCCTGGAGGAGTCTGAGTCTCACTTGACCCCATGCTGGCACACCATGCTGCTAGCTCAGATAAACATATGCACACTGCAGTATCACCCCTAAATAACTGTGGGGGGACACAGGCAGCATGTGACCCTGGACAGATTTTCTTGTACTTAGGGAAGAACAGTCCTGCCTCAGCAGGCTATTGACCTTCTAAACTGGAACAAGACCTTCTTGATACCTTATTTTAAAATACTTCACAAATATTCTGTTCTATCCAATGAATTTGAGTTGTCAGGAAGGGGGAAAAGTCACTGACACATTTCTGTGCAATGACGTGGCCAGGCACAGACCGCCACTAGGAATGACAGATGGAACCAGACCAAATGCTAACATTTGTTCACAAATGATTACTAAATGCTTACAAGTAATAGATACACTCACAGAGACTGGCATTTGGGAGTGAGACACAAATATAAAAAATAAAAAAGGGCTAAATTCCCTAAATTGCCTAGTATTGTCATGACAAATACTGATTGGATCTCACTTTTTTCTCTGCAGTCAGAAGACAAATTCAGCTATAGCCAAAATTGCCCCTGGTTTAATTCAATAACATTAGGGGATATGTTTGGGCTGTTATGGGATCCTCAAATGGTTTACTAGTGTTTGCCATCAAATGGTGTCAAACATCTCTGTGCAAACTGGTGTTTCAGGAATCGAAATGACACGTGTCCTTCAGAAAAGGTAGGCTGAATTTTCCCATTCAGTTACTGATGTACTCCCATTACACATCTGTACCATGTCTCTTCTGGAGTAGTACTGTTTTCTTCTCTTTATACCTTTTGAAGGTCTCCTACACTTCCCAGTACAAAATATTTGGGCTATTCAAGAGATGTGTCCTTTGTGAGATGGACCCTGAGTGGGCACGAGGGGAAGCACAGGATGGCTGAAACATCAAAAGAGGAAGCAAAAGCTGAAGACAACCTATTTCCTGTCTATGGGAGTGGGAGAGAAAGAAATGGCTGGGAGTTTTCCAACACAACAGGTTTTCAGCAAAACATTCTGTTTCAACAGAAAGATCTGATTCATTGACATGGAAATGTTTTACAAAGAAGCATCTTTCTCAGTGACCCATTAGCAGAACTTGGGCAAGATGCCACTGAAATCCACCTGTTACTCTGCCGAATCAGTTAGAGAGCTCACCACACTTGCCATGTGAATCACAAAATGAGAGATGCTGTAGCTTCTGGACTCCCTGGCCTGCTAACTCCCAAGCTGTGGTGCCCTCCTGTGCTGCTTGCCCACATCATCCTTTAGGGGGAATGGAAGTGTAGGTCTGCTCACAAGTCATGACTGTTCTGAGCCTGCACAACCTCAGAGCTTGTAAGGGATGACCCCAGTCTTCTCCAATCTCCCCTTTTTGCAGCCACTTGTTTCTCTTGAAACTGGACTAAGGTATAAATTTGAAGAATTTTCTCAAAAGAGTCCAAATGATTGTGAATCTATCTGCTACTCCTAATAAGCTAGTCCATTTATATTTGTTATTCTTGCTGCAAATTTGAAAATATGTCAGCCTTGAGCTTGGCTTACTGTTTTAGTCTCTGTATCATATGCCTTCATTTGCAAGAGAGAAAAGCTCCTTTTATTCCAGAAGCACATGTGCAAGGTGCACTCAAACCCTCCTAAGCTAAGTCCATGTTATTTCCCTTGTGACTAACATTAGATGAATCTATTGCTCTCGCTTACCCTTTGACTATCCTTCAGTACTTGAAAAGTCTCATTTAAAAAATAAAATCATAAACATTTATTTTAAAAATGGTGCAAAGAACTTGGATAATCATCTGAAGTACTTACATGCAGGTTGGGTTGTCTTGGCAGACAATCATATTTCTTTGGCAAATGGTAAACGTTTGATGGAAGGTATATCACTAGTTAGGATGCATCCAGCTTGGGCATTCCTAGTACAGAGAAGAAAGAGGTAATCACAAGTTCTGTCTTACTGGCATCATTACATTTTCACTTTGAGTTCCTTGTCATCACTGACTGGTGAAGTATAACAGCTGTCCCAGCCAAATTAAAAAGGCTTATGGACTCTGGTGCCTAAGCCATATATTATCTTCTAGGTAAGTGATTAACTCACTTTTGTCTGCCTGAATAAGGTGAATATTATATTACCTCTTGCCATGGAACAGGGCTTTTGGGTTGAAAGAATTCATTAGCCTCCCTTCTAGAAATGCAGTGTCTTTTTCAGAGGGAGCTTATCTGTGATAATGCAGTTTATGCAAACATTGGAAGAAAGATATAGCAAGAGACAAATTCACCAAGTGAAGAGCATTCACTTAGTGACCTCTCAGCTTTATTAAGGTTTCCATTTCTTCTCTCCAGAAAGCTGGTGTTGGTTATTCAATCTAAATTTAAGTTAATTTCACTTGTACAGAATGTAGCAGTAGCATGGTCTTCTCCAAGGTATAGCAAGGGACAGCCGTTAAGGCTGGGAGATAGTCCACTACTTTTGTCACATCTGATTTGGAATTTATTTTAAAATGAGATAGAGGCATATAATAGGCACAGAATTTTATCCAATATAAATATTGGATAAAATTCAAACTGGAAATAAGAAACAAATACGCCATGCTAAAGAAAGTTCAAATGAGGTGTCAGGAATAATGTTTAATTCAGAAAGTATCTTCTGTACTTTTGTCACGTAACCTATAAAATTGTAAACCACTGTTAGAATTAACATTCGTTTAGCATGGCTTGACAAATCTCCTCTTACTTAGCGGTTAACAAACGAGTCTGTTTTCTCTAAAAAGACAGCGTTCTTGAACCGAAGTGCCAGCGGGAGGTGCCCTTTAGGCCGTTTCCGCGCCCCTCCCTTTGCCCGGGGAGCCGGAGGAGCCGAGCCGGCGGGCGCGGCGGGCGCGGCGGTATCCGGGGCTGCAGCTCCCTCCAGCGCCGGCTCCGCGGCTCTCCAGCCGAGGCCCCGCCGAGAAAGCACCGCGCTCGGGCTTCCCGGTGTTTGCAAACTACTTAATAGCTCGCAGACATGTCTGACAGGGCGGAAGTACCTAGATTTCGAATTTTAAAGGTAATAAATACGGGATAAGATCGTGTATACAGTGATTTGCGTCAGTATCCTTGAAACTATTAGGGCAAATGGCATAGGCAGTATTAACCATATATGTTGGTTTGGGCAGGATTGAGAGCTGCATGCTTGCAGAGTGCCAAGACTTCCACATTTTTAATACAGCCTGTGGTATTTCCTTTGTAATGTCTAAATGGGATGGGTACAGAGCCTGCTTTTTCCAGTATCTTGGTTAGCTAACTCTAATTGCCTTTCGTATTAATGGCTAACTTCTACAAATAGGAGGGATGTCTATATTTGTGGAGGTCTTGAGTCTCCCAAGGAAGAAAGGCCTCTGGCACACATATGATAATGGTAGCTAGAATCAGAGGACTGGGGAAGATGCTGCCCTACCACTGAATGGTGCAGCCTTTGCTGATGAATCTGCAACCTTCCTGCCACACTTCTCAGGCTGGTCTGTAAGATAAATCACCTCTGCTTTTAATCTGTGGCTACAACCTAAGGGGAATCCAAAGTAGAGGGCCAACCTCTACAAGTGTTAGTGGTGCAGTTCCTGCAGCACATCAAGCCCTGAGGAGTTGTCCCAAAATCTGGTTCCTCATGTGAAGCAGGATTCTGGCTTGGATCCAGCAGCAGAACTGTAGCACAGGCACTGATGTGCCCCAGCTCAGGACCTGGCCAAGCAGAGCCTGTTGGGTGCTGTGCCAGCCTGGCTTTCCTAAGCTCGGCCTTCTCTCATCCAGAGCTGCTTCACTTTCCCATCTTCCCTGCTCAGGGCAAGTTGCTCGAGAAAGTCAGTTTTTTTTTCTAAAAGTGTAAGAGGGCTCTCTCCTGTCTCCTGTAAACACCATCAGTTTCATACGCAACTCTTTCATCTTCCCAAGATTTTCTTAACTTTCCCCCACTGCTATTAGCTGCAAATTTCCTGTTAGGCCCGGCTATAGACCCAGTGGCTGCTTTCCAGCAATTTGCCTGGTGTAGAGAGTAGAGACAAGGAACGCCCTGCAGTGCTATGCCACAGCCACAGACCAAAATCACAGAAGGGAGAGAAAAACTCCCAACAAGACCCCACACTGTTCTGTAGTGTCACTACAGGCCCATCACACATACAGACTGAAATGTTCATACCCCTGATGAGCACACCTGAGGTTTCACAGCAGGTTTGGGCAGAAACAGCAGCTTTAGGGTATTTTTTCAGGCAGTGTAGGCTCAGACACCCAAAGCTCCCTGTGTGCCAGCAAGAGGCAGCAAGTGACACAACTCATGATTTTTCAGAAGCCTGGAAGTGCTTATGGGTAGGTGCCAAGGGCATCCCTGTGCTGTGCCACTCAAGCACCCTGCACCACTGGCACATGGCTACAGGCAGTGCTCAGTGCATGTTGCATAATGCATTCACCAAGGGCTTTTTTAAAAAAAATCAAAAATGTAAATAAATAAGATCAAGATACATTTTATAGATACTGTCTAGCTTCTTTTACATAAATACTTGTACTCACTCGAAACTTTTTCCTTCTTAAATAGCATCTATTCTAGTAAAACCTCCTTGTCCACCAAAAAGCACAAAAAACTCTCCATGGTTTGTGTGGGATAAAAGAAGTGATGCAAACACAACTAATATAATGGTGACTAAATTTACCTAATGAACAAATAATGCTTCTCTCACCTTCAGAGGAAATGTGCACCAAGTGGTTAATAATCCATCCTCTGCCCTTGCCCCACACTGTATTAAGAAAACTCCACCACAGTGCTTAACTGTGGGTGCAGAAATGTTATAAAAGCAAAGAATTGGTCTAGATAATAGGGTTCATATATCTGACTTTCTCCTGAATTATCTTTCAAGAAATGCTTTCTCTTTAAAATTTTCCTGCACTTAATCTCCTTAAAACATTATTTTGATATTTCTTGCAAAAGCCCTCACCTTCAGTGGAGTTTCTGAGCACACACAGTAAGGCAGCAGATAATCCTGGAGTTACAAAACACTATTTGAATATAAACAAAAGATAATAAACAGCTGTACCAGTTTCCTTTATAAAGTATAATACTTGCTGAAAATACACTGGAGCAGGAGAAGGACTCCTCTCTCTGAGAAGCAGCAGTAGCAATGTTTGATGAACTGACTGCAACTCCCATTCCCTGACTCCCCTGCTTCACTGCTGGGGAGGGGGTAGAGCTGGGAAGGAGGGAGGGGTGGGAGAGGGTGTTTTGAAGGTCTTATTTTATTTCTCATTATCCTGCTTTGATTTTGTCAGTAATAAATTCAGTTAATATCTCTAATTTGCATCTGTTTTGCCCATGATGGTATTTGATGAGTGATCTCACTTTGTCCTTATCCTCAACCCATGAACCCTTTCTGATATTTTCTCTCCCCTGCCCAGCTGTGGAGGGGAGTGATAGAGAGGCTTTGGTGGGTGTCTGGCATCCAGCCAGGTTCAACCCAATATACACAGTCTCCTACATTTTCAGCTGATATTGCAGAATTTACTGTTATTGAGTATAAAGGTGCTTGATTTGCTGGAGAGCATTGCTAAAGTACAGATTCCTTCCCAAGACAGTGATGCCAAATTATAATGTCATTTGTATTTATCCAAGTAGTTCTATTTATAATAACCTTTCAGGTGACCCAATTGTACACTTGGTAAAGCATGTCTAAAGAAGATTAGTTTCTATCTTTTTCCGAGTATGAAGTAGAGTACTATATAAATACTGCAGCTTAGCTACTGTCTGTTTGAATGTCAGTTAGGATCAGGTAGTGTTTATGTGCTCTTGAGATTTAGCAGTTTTTATTCAGGATTTCTCAAATTTGCATCATGCTGAAAGTTGGCATGTAAGCTGTCAGCACAGATTCTAGTTTTATTCCAAAAATAGAGTAAGTTGAAGCTTTTAAAGGTGTTAAGTGGCTTATTTATGCAGTGGTTGCAGATCCTTTAGTTTTCTGTCTCTTTCAACTATACAGCAGCTTACTCTGTAACCTTCCTCCAGCATTATTCCATTCTCCAGCATTACAGTCCTGAGCAGTGAGGAATAAGAAGATAAGTGATCACACTAGAGTGATAATCCAAGGATGGCGTGCCCTGGAAACAGGTGTAAATAATGGTAATTTTTGGTGAAACAGAACTACCTTAATGTAGTCACCATAAACAACAGTAACTGAGAAAACATCTGAAAAGCTGCCCAAAATGCTGACATACTGCCTGATAGCACAGTGAAAGGACAGGCAAAATCCCCAGCACTGAGAATGTTTCCTAGCACTCCCATTTAGGCAAGGAAGAGCCTTCTTTCAGGGATCATTGAAACCTCCTCCTCCAGGAATTATTGCAGGGTACAGCTCTACCTCCACCACGGTATTTACTGAGTATGTGTATTAAAGTCTAAGACAATAATGACTCAGAAAACTAGTAGTGTATGTGTAGTAGTATGGATCATTTATGTTCCGTGATCTGCAGCACGGTTTGAGTGGTAACAAACTGCTCCTCATGGAATAAATCAACCCAAATATATCTAACCACAGGTGGACCCCTTTGCTCTATTTTGTGCAGCCAAAGAAATGCCCTCTGCCATAACCTAAGCTCTGGTACAATTAGAAAACAAAACTAGGAGATTGTAAAAGACATGAGCTCCCTTGCAGAGTGTCCTGCCAACAGCTGCAGGAGAGGGCAGGTCAATGCAAACATGACATATACCTGTCCTCTTTCCTTTCTAAGAACCCTGAAAGACAGGAGAGGGCAAGAAAAGCCAGGGAGGGCCTGCCTAGTCAGAGATCTGTCTGCAGCTCAAGTTTCCATCTGTAACAAGTGGAGACAATATCCAATAATTTGCAATAAAGTTAATATCTAAATAAATGATATGTAGGTTTTTGTTAATTTTGTCAGTTTTAAGAATACTTACAGGTTGCAAGGACTGTGATCAGGTTTCAGCTGAACTTAGTCATTTAACACAACCTTCAAATTCATAGCTGTAATTTTTTCCAGTGAGAAATTTACTCTTTGTAAGAGCCAGTACAAGTCAGTGTGCATGACTTCTTTATTCTACTCTTCTTGGGGAGGCATCCCCCATCTGTTTAAGAAAAAAGAGAAATTGTCACAATGGTTGCAGAAAAATATTTTTAAGTTTAGAATCCTTTCATTCTACTGAACCAAACTAGATCCAAATACGAACCAGTAACAAGATTATATTGAAATATTGAAATAGATTGAAATATTTGCTCATACGTAATACATATTCAATGCTCAATAATTTTATATTCTCTGAGGACTTTCAACACTCACTGGCTATACCTCTTTTTGGAAGTCTTGAGCAGTAATTTCTCTTCTAAAATCTACTCCATAAAATGTTCAGGTGTATCAAAATAATCTAGATGAGACCATATCAAGCTCTAGTTAGTGGCCAAGATTTGTACACCTACAATACTCATGACATGAAAACATTTTAGTCTTTCCTGTCAGAATGAAGCAATGTGAAAAACCTGAGCTAATTTATTTGGGCTTTAGACAGCTGTGGATGAGAACTAATTTCTGGTCAGGAGTTGAAATCATGCCAGCAGGAGCTTACTCTTAAAGAGATGCTCCAGAATTCTGTGTGGAGGGTCATATATCTCATGTCATCATTTGATGGGTACCTGGTCAAAAGTCTCTTCCCTTCCTGCTACATCTGTCCCTGTGAAATAGCAAACATGTTTTCTGGTCACTGTGTGCTCTGTGAATAATTTCTCTAAAAGGTTATTTACAGAAAAGTCAAGGTCCATTTTCTTAACTCTAAAAACATGGAGGTTGAACTTTGTTTGTTAAAAATCCTGTAACTGTCGGTGTGGTACAATTCTGAATTTTAAAAATAATTTCAAGATGTTAAAATAATTTTACAGATAAAAAAATAAAAATCCCAAAACTCACAAGAGATTCTACTTTATCAATCCCTTGGTTTTGAAAAAAATATATAGAAATTTAGAGATTGTATTTTTCCCTAGTGAGCATAAAAATGAGACAGCCCAGAAATATACATGCAAAAGAATGCGTGGAACACACCTTGTCTAGATGTTTGTTGTGTCTCTTAAGCTTCCATGAACATCAGATCTCATTGCAACGTTTCCCCTCAGGAAGCATCATGGTTTATGCCAGAGATTTCTATCTCCCAAGAGTTTCATCTGTACCCGTCTTCAAGCAAGACAAGTACAAGGTGGGTATTTTTGGTAGGTTTCTCATGCTGTTGATAATCAGCAGTGCCTATAGTTTCATGAATGCTTGCAGTTCTGGTGTGTTCAGTTCTGTTTTTGTAAGAAAGGACCTGTCCACCCTCACCCACCCTACAGCTACGTGCTGTCATCCTTCCTTCCGCTGTGTTTGCAGGAACATTTTGTGTGGTCATGTGGAGCTCTGGTTGTGCTTAAACCAGGGAAAAACTTAGAAAGTTTGGTACATCATCCTTGAAAAGATGGTGAGGGCCAGGAGCAGGCTCTGGGCTCAGCAGTGGCTCAGTGGCTGATGTAGGTGCTGTGCAGGAAAGGGTGACTAAATCAACCCCTGCGTTGCCTCAAACAAGGCACTCCTGGGATTCAGAGCCCAAATTCACTTCTGGTGCCTGTCTGCCTACACATACACAAAAGGGGAAGGTACACGTGGGTTATATTTTTCAAAAACTGCCCAAAGAAGGTAGAGCGAATATTTTTTGCTTGTGGTGTGATTTGACATATGACATGCCACAGCAACCTTCCAGGGCACAGAATGTGATCCCACTATGTATCTGATATAATTAAGGATGTATGACTTAAGTACCAGCTCATGGCTGTAGCCTGAAGTGATACCATTGGACTGAGATACAACATTGTGGTTTTGCTCTCCATCTAGGGAATTGTAATATGTGCTAAAAATACTGTTTGGCACGTGGAAATGCAGACTGTTATCTCATGCAGAGTGGGACATGGAATGTCGATGCTAGTAGAAGTCACCACAGAAGAGGGAAAATGGACATTTTAAGGAAGCTTTATTGTGTTGCCAGCAAGATAAGCTGGGGCTGGTTTGATATTCTTTATCCCTCTCTCCACTCTGTCCCTTGCAGGATGAGGAATGATCTGTTTAGAAATGAGTCATAGCTAAATAAAACCAGCATAGGTAATCATTTGCACCATATTAGGCATCAATTTTCCATCACACATTGTATCTATGTAGCTACTGGAGACGTTGTTTTCTTCCCTGTGTTTTCTTATGGGAAGATGCATTTATTTTTAGGCTGTATTTAAAGTCACTCATCTCTAGGGAAATATGGAGGGAATACTTGAAGGAAAGCACTTCATCCTCTCTCCAAAGCTCCTTTGTGCCAAGGGTCTACTATCCCAACTCTGGGTGGCACACCATGACTGTGGTTTAAGGGAGCAGCCAGGAGAGGAGACTTGTTCTGACAATCTTTTTAGAAAAAGTATACAAGATCCTGTCTGAAATTATGGTTACAGAGAGCAGCATCTGCTGAATTATTTAAATTGGTATCTTCAGGTTATATAATCATAGAATCAGAAAGGTGGGGAGGAGAAGGAGAGAAATTTATGCACTAATTTACTTGTGAAGGACAATAAAATAATAAACAAAACATTCTGGATAAATAACAAATTAACCAAAGTGATTGAATTTCAGCTTTAGAGAGCTGTAGAGACAAGTCCTTCCCATTTTACCCATATGAGTAGTTTCATTAACAACAATCTGCTTCTTAGTAAATTGCCAGTTGTAATAAAAACAAATAACTTGTTCTTTTGTTTCTCTGCTGCTATGCATTTTAATAATTCCAGACATTCTCATTAAAACTGGTGCTTTTATACTCGAATGTTGTAAACCAGTCTTGTATTACTGTTAAACCACTCCATCTCCCTTTTCTGTCTGAATATCCATATAGCCACAGAGAGGCAGAGGAAAATAAAAACCTCCAGAACAGGTGCAAGAGCAGGATGATGCAACTGTCTGCTCACTCTGCCCACAGGAGCAATGTGGCACCTCGGGGCTGTGAGCATGGATCCAGAAAGTGGCACTGAGTGAATTCCCTGCCAAAATGTTGACAACATCTGATATGTGCAAGAGGGCCACTGAGTGCACAGAACTGCGTGTCCAGCGGAACACAACACCATGCAATCTAACATGGGGCTAGATTTGCACATAGTAATCATTTACTCCCTATAAAAACAGATGTGCCCTCTAATTGCATCTAGAAGGTGCACTACCAAAATTAATAATCCAACACCTCTATGAAGATAAAGGTTTCATCACCATTATAATTTATTTGAAAAAGTTGTTCTCCATTTCTTTATAAGTACCAATTTTAATAAACTGACATTTTGTTACGGGTTTTAAAATATTTTTTGTCACATTTTAATGTTTATAATGTATACTATGAGGAAAAAGGGGTGTCAGAGCACCAAGATTGCTTTAAAAACATTGTTTGTTCTTTATATTATTCAGGAAGTACTTAAGTCTATTCAGGAGAATCATAATGTTTAATATGCACATGTACAATACTTAGTCTGCAAAAACAAGTTGGGAGACTTTTGCATGGAGCTGCTGCTAACATCTTTCCTGAGTAATGGTATATTTAGCAATCTGTTGGCAGTTTTTATTCTGCCCATTAGAAGTGACACCACAAGAGGGTCACTTTGTTCCCATTCTTCTCAGGAGCATTACTGAGAGGGCAACTGGCTCTGCACTGCAACAACTCTGGAGGGAGAGGTCTCACTCCACTGCCCCTGTGAATGGGAAAAACAGAGGTAAAATAATATGAATTTGGATTTTTGGCCACATTTCCAAGAGCTACATTTCAGAAGCTAGTGGAGTTCTGTACAGGCATTATTCATCCCTGTTTCTGAAGCCCCTGAATCTGTCATGGTCAGTGTTGTTCAGATCTGGAATAGAAAGGCCCAAAGACAGCTGGCAATCTGTGTGTGATAGAGCAGATCAATGAGTGCTAATAGATGGAAATAGGGAAATAACTCTGCTATGGGCTGCTCAGCCTTTTGAAGAATTGGTATACAGGGAAGGTGACAGAGGGTAAAAACTCACTGTTTTCTAGAAAAAATATTGTTTCCAAATAGAATAATTGCTCAGTGTCTTTTTCCAGTCTATTTGAAGATTCATCTTAAAACTGATGGGTGTCTAGTGAGTTTGAAGTATTTCCTCTTAAACTTTGAGCCTTTTTGATGAATGACTGTGGAACCCTGTTGGATAGCTACAAAGTTGTGATCTCTGGGTTAAGGAGGGTCCCCTTAACCTTAGGGATCTGTCTGTTGAAACTAGTCCCACCAGCGTTCAGCATTTCAGTGATGCTCTGCAGACAGAAATCCACCACGTCTGGTTCTTGTGTAGATTTATCAAGAGAGTAAAATGGAGACCAAGATGCTGTCAGTGTCCACAGGTCATGGCAAACACATTTCAAGTGGAAAAAAAATCACTTGACTCTTTGTACTGCACCAAGGATAACACAGTTCCAACCCAAACAAGTAAGAATTATTAATGGCAACAGACAGCTGGAAACACAGGTCAAGGACAGAAGACATCCCTGCCTCAGTAGTTTTCCATTTGCTCATGATGCAAAGTGACCACCTGACTGCTCTCCTGGCTTGTTGTAGTCTCATGGGCAAAGCACTAACTGTGATGCACTTGGGGTTCATGTGAGCTCAGCTCACATGGTAAGTCAGACTCCAGACTCCCAGTCTGTGGGTGAAACTCCTCTGATGGCATTTCCTTTAAAGCTGTAGCACTATGCCCTTTATTCTCTGCTGCCTAAGCTTGGGCCCATTTAATCAAAGGCATCGTGCTTAAAACTGGTTGGCAGTGGAGTTTCTGCCTAAAGATGATTGAGGAAAGAGAAAATTGAGTGATAGGAAGTGAAGCCAAACTATAAGTGGTGTGAACCTTGTTTTCCTTTTCAAAGTAGAACTAAATGTATGTGATTTAATTTAAAATTATATATATATATATATATATAATGTTTCATTTTAGTAAGAAGAAATGCTGAAAATTTTTTTGCTACCAAGCAAACGTGGATGACATTGGCTGGCATGACAGTAGTACAATGGGAATTTTTTCAAACATTGCCACAGTTTGTTTTTTTTTTTTCTATTGAGATCTCACTACTATAATGCCAGCCAAGTGAGAAGAATTTCTCATGTTTTAGAGGGTAATAAATCTTCCACAAAGTGTTAACCAACACCTTGGGCAGCTTTTCTGGCTGATACTACTCTAGATCCCACATTACAAATTGCTGAAACAGGAGAAGGGCCTTAGGTACACATTTCAAACATTTCCTTCCTAGTTTTGGCCAGCATCATGTGACTACATGAGTGAAATAGCAAGGGATTCATCAATAACAGTGGTAAACTGCATCTCAGGATTTGAGTTCAAAAAGAAACAAAACCAGACCAACTTTTCATTCCCCACTCGCCCTCTTTATTCCCATCTAACAGTTCAACAGACTTTGTGAGAAGTCTTGGAATGCTTTCTCTTTTCAATGCTTCTAATTTAAATGACTTTCTAGAAATGAATATTTCATGACATTACAGGACGCTCCAAAGCTTCATCTCTTTAGTGCTAATTATTGTAACAGGACCTATATGAAAGGCAAAGGTCATTTTTCTATATTGTTTGCATTACCAAAACTATCTTCATTTGACAGTTAAAGTTCTCATTTCTGTATTTCCTCATTTTTACTTTTTAGTGTCAGAAAGTGACAAGTCTGAATTATCAGGGGGTTAGCCCTGCAGTCAACCAATTATGTCCTCATTAGTAAAAAAGATGCAAGACTACCAGCACTTAATCCTTAGCTTTTCTTTCTCTTCAAGCCAAAGCCACCTTTGATTTCCATACAGGAAATTCTCATAGCAGTATCCCTAAACAAAATACTGTTTAATCCTCCAGGTCAGTTTGATATAGTATCCATTGCCTGAGCAAGGAAGCAAGGTCTGCTTAGGCACCTACGTGTTTGGAGCTAAGTATTCCACTTCGGAGTAAATAGTTTCCACTAGACCTCACTTCTCTTGTGGTAAAAAAAAAAACCCAAACCAAAACCCAAAATAAATCAACCTTCCATCTGCATTCCTTTCACATTCTGATGGGCACAAACTAAATAAAATAACCTCCAAAACCACAAACTTATGTCATTTGATCAAATGGAAGGACATGCAGTACAAAGCTGGAAATCTTTTCCATGTACAAGAAAGCAGCATAGGGGGCTCATGGTGGCTTCTGCCTGCCCCTCGCTGGTGAAATCCCCCAGGTGAGGACACTGAGAGCTGCTCTGTGATGCCAGAGCAGCACAAAGCCAGACCAGTGCAGCCAAAAAGAGTGAATGATTTCAGCATGTGGCAATAATTTCTCCAGCCCACTCTGTGTCATTGAGCAGCCCAAGGGTGGGGAAACACCTCAAAGGAGGAAAGAGCCAAAGTCTCAGACTTCTACTGCTCATCCTCCAACTTCTGAACTGAATGACCTTGAAAATTTGACTTTCTAAAATTGGTATTCACAAGTGTGACACTTTACTGCTCTAAATACTCTGGGTAGCTTTTCCCTCAATACCTCCATGTGGCCTTTTGTCACCCACACTAAGTTTTCTGATGGAGGGCTAGGTGGCTTTGCACGCCTTTGCCCATTCCCACAGCCAGTCTCCTGAGCAGCCAGCATCCTTGTTCACAGTAATCAGATGCATGAATCTAACAAAGCAATTCCAGTTTTATGAAGTGCAGATTTCTGTAAAGGAGTTATTAGCATAAAAGGACCCAATGTTTATTGTCAGGACCTATAGGTTTTGACAAGTTCATTTGTTTTAGATGTGGATTTTAACTAACTTCCATTCTTTGGGTATTACAAGAATTTGGCCTCTTAAACATTTAATAAACATAATGAAACAATGAACTAGATGAAATTAAATGTTGTGCAATTATCTCTGCCTTTGAATTGCACTTTTATTTTATCATTTAGCAACCAAAAGGATAAGTTTGTAAAGTGGTTCTTTTGAAACAGGCAAACAAGTAAGATGATCTGGGGACACATGGTGTAAGTAGGAAGAAGTCTTATAAAGAAAAATCCTTCATGACATTGTAGCTGAATTAAGCCAAGGCATAATACTTTCCATTTGTCCAGACAAGCTACTGGCACGATTTCTGCAACAGAGCTGAAATGGTATCTGCAGATGGTGATTGGAGTGCAAAGTTAATGTTTTTATGCATGGAGCATCCTGGCGTGCACAGGTGATCTTCAAATGCCAAGGATTTCCTCTCTCTTTTGCATCACAAAACATCTGCAACAGTCCTACAGCATTCAACAACACTGTTTATGATCAAGAGCCAGATTGTGATGTTTGTGTACACAGCTATTTAGCTTTTGCCCTAGATTCCCTTCCCAAATTTACCTTCATTTTATCCTGCTTCTGTTGGGCTTGTAACCATATAAATTAAATGAACAATTGTATTTCTGTCAGGCTAGTTGCCCTGTTGGAACTGCCAGAATCTCACTGGGCTGGTAAATCACAGTTTGGTAGCTGCTGCCAGACATAACAAGGACATTCAATGATGTCCAGGAAGCTATTTGGGAAGCAAGACTGCTCAGAGGGAATATGGGTATCTCACAGTTGTTAGGAATATGAAAGTAAGGGGAGCAAAACCACTCAGAAATATTAAAAAGCCCTTTTGTATGGTTTAATACTTGTTTTGGGATTGCAAAATACAGGAAAATAGGGAATATATATTTTTTTAATCCAACAAAAAGTACAGCAATGAAAAAGATTCTGCACATAAAAGCTAAAACACAATGATGAAAAAGTATATATTCCAGCAAAAACTCCATCACTATTTACTTCTATTAATACAATCATAGCTTAGTCAAAATCTGACATAAAACTGAACTGGAAATATGAATAATCTGTTTTGCAACTGTTAAAACAAATTGAATGTGATATTAAGTTCACCACAGGTGTTGCCAGCAAGTCCTTGCTCCTTGAGAGTCTTATGTACAGGCTTTCTACTCTTTTGGAATGGGGAATTTAAAAAGTCATTAATTGGGTTTAGTTTGCCTGGGAATTACACAATCTGGACAATATGGAGAGCAGCATTTGAAAGACATTGTTTGCAGGTTGTGCTGGGTGACAGCAGCACTTCCATCTGGCAAATGCCTGAAATGTGTGCTCAGTGTGGGAAAGACTGGAATAAAAGAGGAAAATAAGGTGATATTGGCCTAACCTGGCATGTGGCAGAGATTTTGGGCAAGTTCAGAGTAGACAACAACATATATAGAGTTGCAGGCTCAGAGTATATTGTACAATAACAGAAAATGCAGAAATAATTCTCTCTTTGTCTGCAGTGCCTAACAAACAAGTTTCACTAATTTTTCTTTAATCAGATTTGTAACTAAAATATTCCTTGCTTTAGTGCAACTGGAATAAAGACTATCCTAAAAGCATGATCAACTGATAAGACATGAATAAAATTACTTCCATGTGTATGAGATTATTATAAATGGGACTTCTCCTTTCAACAAAGAATACTGTAAACAAATACATGATCCAGTTTATTAACTGAGATTGGCTGGATTACATTTTGAAAATAAGATACATATGTTGGCAATTATCACACTTCACTATAGTTACGCCTTTGAAAGACATACATCATGTGTTTTTTCCTGTGGAAATTGTAGTTATTTATCTTGCCTTACTAAAACATTTTGAGAAGTATCTTTTCAAAATGTATATACCAGCCTCATTTCTGGATCCATGTTGAGACATGAGAGGGCAGATCCAGATTCCTCAGGTACATGGGCTGAGGTGGAAGTCAGGAAGGTCTTCCTGGGATACACCAGAGAGGGGGACTAGGTGTAAGTGTTTTAGTGGCTGCTGTGTTTGCCTGTAGCTTTTGTCAGGGTATGAGAGCAAGAGAGGCATTGCCTGGTTCAACTAGGAGAAGAACTGTGTGAGTGCTCTGTTTTGTTAGGGTTATTCTACATTGCAGGATGGTTGTTCTCGTGTCCTGGTTTGTAAAACGTGGCAAAACAGACCTTCCCTACTTCGTATAGATGTTATTAGGGGAACTTAAGCTGCTAGACTCTTAGGTAGTAATTGACAAAGAAAGACAGATTTTTGATTTTTTTATTTGTTTATTTGTTTTTGTAGCTTTGAAATAAAAATCTTCTCTGCTTGATAGAAATAAAGGTAGAAACCTTTTGAATAACAGCAGCCTGGCATTCAAGGCACTCATGGCATGTCCAGGCCAAGTTCTTGTTCCCTATCAGGTAGAGTCCTTGTTTTGCCCTGGCTCTGCTGCCTGGCTGGTGCATTAAGCCCTAAGCACTAGGCTGCTGGCCATTCTGTAGCAAGTCTCTTTCAGAGTGAGAGACTTCTCTGACACACACAATATATGATTTAAGCACTCCACACATTTTGAGAGAGCTCTGTGCTGGGATGCACTGGTTAGAGTGGAGAGAGGCAAGTTAGATCACATGGAAAGTGATATAGATCTTAACCAGAGCACCATACTCAGTCTAAAAGTTGCACAGTTTGGACAGATGGCTGGCAAAACCTGCCAGGGGCATTTCAAAGATAATATTAATGTGCTGTCCCATTTCTCCATCTTAAGAAAATGCATGCTAATGTTAGCCCTGGCACTAATCCAGTGCTGGGCTCTGACATTAGAAGGACATACACAGCAAGTAGGAACATGTCTGCAGAGCTTAGAGATGAATCTTCACTCTCATAATACAAGAACTTTGTGCAACAGCTGTAGGGAAAAGAAGAGGAAACCCAAGCCCAAAATCTTTGCTTCAAGCCCATTATAACATTCAACCTGTCCAAGAAATGGTGACAAAGTATTTTGCAGACATTATTAGACTCAGGCGCTGTTAGTCCCATCCTGGCATAGACAACACACAGGTATAACCTCTCCTTCCTGTCATGCAGCCTAGAAAACCAATGAACTATTGCAACACATTTGAACAGCAAAAAGTAATCTCCTTATCTAATTGACACTAGTATGTGAAATTAAAATGTCAAGTGTAGAAGATTAAAGAACCCTGGCCTCAGCTAAGATTTGCAGACAGCAACTCCCCAGGTAGAGAAGTACCACAGTTCAAGCTTTATTTACTTCAACCAAAACTTTGCACCTTTACAGTATGAAGAATTCCCCCAGTGAAGGAGCTGTGTCAGTCCTGTCCCTCCTTCCAGCACATCAGAGACAAAGATGGCCAGGCGATGAGTTAACTTAATGTACTGCGTTTCAGGCTTCATTGAGGGCGTTGCAAGACCTCATTTTTCAAACATAACCTGGGATAAAATTACAGTAGAATGCCATACAAATCTTAAGCTGGCTTGAGCAGGCCAGTAACATGGGAAACCTTTTATGCCTACCTTACATTACAGAAAACCTCAGATTATTTTTGGGTTTGCTGCTGATTCTAATGTCACTTTTAAAAAACATGAAAAAAGGAAGAGAGTTAAAATCAAGAACTCCATAAATCTTATAAGGAAAAATTCTGTTTAAATTACATAAATTAAAGTATGTTCTGAAAACTCTCCAAAGGGTCTTAAAAACACAGTAGGGGGAGAAAGAAAGATACCGTCCAATTAGTCCTCTAGTCCTACCCACAGCAAAATGACCACACTAAATACCAAAGTAATCAGTTGAGGAGGGATCAGAAGGCCTAGGGCAAAGGACTCAGCAAAGCTGGCATCCCCACCTCTCAGTGTTTCATTTCATTCTACAAGGCCAAAGATAGTTTTCTTGAAATTATAAAATGAAAGCCAGCTCCACCCTAAATTTCAGAGCCTTTTAACAGGCTCTTTCTCTCTTTTTTTAAATTTTTTTTTTTTTATGTAAGGCCAAATGAATGGATGAAGTATTTTTTTTTTTGGAAGAATGATAGAAGCATTTCTGCTCTGCCTCTGTGTTAGTGGCCACTAACTGGTGACAGCAATTAGAAATTACTGCCTGGTAAATATTTTCCCTTAGGAGCGCAGTTGCCGTGTTGGAGGCAGGCAGAGGTGAGCAGAGCCTCAGGCAGAGCTGGAGCCAGCAGCAGCAACTCTTGCTGCCTTTATTGCTGCCCGGGCCGTGCGCGGGGGCACGGCTCCGTCGGCCTTGCGGCTCGCGCCACTGCAGCCCCAAAGGGCTGACCTGGTGCCTTTGCTCTCATGTTGCTGCATGCCAAGCTAAGCCACAAACCAGCTCAGGGCTTTATCAGCCACCTGCAGAGGATTAGGTGGACAGCCCTGGACTAAGGTTCCAGGGCAAGCCCAGGCAGCGGCTCTGGCACGTGGGGAGCTGAACCGCGGTGTCCCACGGCCCCGCAGAGATCAGACTGCATTCGTACACCCAGGCCTTGCAGAGCAGCCACCTGTGTGGCCACAGGGCAGTAAGAGGGGCTTTGGCAGCTGGATCCAGCCCCCATGTACTGTACAGTCTAGATGGGACCAGACAGTAACCAAAGTGTTACAAGTGAGACCTAGGGAGCTGCTCCTGTGACAGACCCTCCATCACAGCAATGCCCATGCCAAGAACTGCAGCAATGGAAGGAGAGAAACATTTATCTTACTACCTAGAAGGTATTAAGTCTGTGCTTCATACAGTAAGAAAGTTATTATCACCAGAAAATCTGTCCCTTTCTCTAAGACATCAAATCTCCAAAGCTATGGAGCCAGGTGTCTGATAACGTGGAAATCACATCAGAGATGAACACCACCAAAACTGTTTTTAACTGCCATTCTGGAGGAGCTTCCAAGTTTTAAAGAGATTGTTTAGGGAAAACAACAAAGTTTTCAGATGACAACAAGGTTACCTAAAATAGAATTTAGAGTTTCGATGCTTAGTACAGAAATGAACAGATAGGATCATAAATTTATTTCATGCTGGATGCCTCTCTGTATTATTCAGGGACCCTCAGATTTTAATTTTTATATTTTCTAATGCTTGACTTCTATTCTGGCAGGAATGATAGTACTGTAATTTTGTCAGCTAGCAGCCGTTATTTTGAATAAACCAAATGGAAACAAGATTAGATGCAAACCCATTTACAGCAAAGCCAACTAACCCAAACAAAACTCAAAACTTGTAACTTATAAAGCACTTTCTCTGATGCACTTTGTGCCCAGCTCTATGGGAACCACAAGGGAGTATAGTAATTCCTCTGAGAGGCCAAAGAAGGCAAGTATCAGATGGACAACACTTTACAGTGGATCTGCTCTAAGTCATTCAAACTTCAGTAGCTGTTTGAGAGATCTTCTGGTTCTCTGACTGTAGTCTATTCTTTACAGAGCAAACACGAGAATTCTCAAGTCAAAATGTTATTCTAATCAACACTGAAGAGGATTTAAAAAAACCCCAAAGCCCTTTCTCCCCCACAGAGTTAAGGGAAAGCTCACAACAAGTTACTGAAAACCAATATGCTGCTTTTATACAAAATTTCCAAGAAATTCCCCACAGGAGTGGGGAAGCAAGTATAATGAATAGTCAAGGAACGGTCTTCAAGAAGGGTGAAATATTAGAGAGTTTTCAAGCTTATGCTGAGCAGATATCATTGTAAAAGCAGCTACAAAGAGCTTTTATTGGTGTTACAAGTATAACTAGAAGTGGAATTCTGTTACGGTAATAAAACTGCTACTGCAAATGTTTTGCAATGGAGAAATAAGCTTTTTGCGGCTAATAAAAACATATATATTTAAAGAAATGGTCAACATTATATTTCATCTCTGATTTTCTTTCTTTCATACACCCTGCATGTTTCTTCCTCACCAAAAACTATAATCCTTGAAGAGGAGGTAGTCATGCTCTGCACAAATGTAATAGTCTAAACACGGTGCTTTTTTTCTGCAGATTGAGACCTGAGCATTTAATTATTTACAGAACTCCTCTGCTTGAGGCCTTCTTCCAGCTTTCATTAATTAAGTGTACATGTCTTTGATACAAAGTAGAATATCTGAGAGGCCAGAAGCATTGCATTCTCAGGTATATTTAACACGGAGCAACGTGATGGATGCAGTTCAGGACTCTACGCTGCTTGTGTCTTTGCTAGCATAAATTTAGAAAGTGTTAAAAGGTCTAGTGCCTATAAAAGTTAAGCATGTTACAGCAAGCCAAGAAAAGGGAGATGATGTACTCTCTCAGGAATCTGTCTAAGGAAGTTATGGGTGTAGCTGCTGCACTCTTTTGCTTTGGTGAAAGCCTAGAGCAGGAAGTGTTGTGGGATGGCGCTGGCAAAACTTAGAGAAATAACAGCTCTAAAGTAACTGGGAAATTTAGATAAGAGAACTGATATAAATCCTTAGGACAAATGAATCTCCTATTGGACTGAGAGTCTAGAAGAGTAATAATCTTCCTCCTGCAATTCACAATTTATTGCAGAAAAAATGAATGAAATGCTATAGCAATAAGACATTCCTCCAGAGTGGTCACTGGGACTTCTCACTTGGAGAAGAAATGAGAGGAATTTTCTTTTTTTATTCTGCTATTCTGTAACAGGAATTTAGACCACAGAAAAAGATTCCAAACCTCTTGGGGAACTTGTCAACATGTTGTGATTCATACAAAATAAGTGGGACAGTGCAGTGGGACTCCAAATCTTGTCCTCTTCACCACTGACCTCAGAACTGCTCCTAAGGTGATGCTGTAAAAGCCTGCACTTACTACTGGAAAAAGCCATTACTGACAAATGAGGTCCCAGAAAATGTTTGAAGGAGTCATGTAACAGACTTATTTTCCTAAAAGCAGAAGTCACCCTCATTAAGTCTATTCTGGAACAATACTGTCAGTTGTTTTCTGAGTATTCAGAAAGTCCTGTTTTGTTTTCAAAATTAGTACAGAGAATAAGCAAGAGTAAACTGTCAGCTTCAACAGAACCATCTATTTGAAGCTGGAGGCAAATATCAGGATACCTTGTTGCCTGAATATTTTGGGCCAGGCTACATCAAATGGTGGAACTCAGAGTCAAGTTCAGCAATGCTATCTTGCCCACTCCCAGTAACAAACTGACTCCTTGCTGAGCTGTCCCATTGCCAGACTGCAGCACTTTCACCCACACCCCTGCAGAAGTGCCAGGCTGCCCTGCAGATACACGTGTTAAATTGTAGCTTCAGTGTCTGCAAATGGAGATCAATGCCTTCACTTACATAATGCTCAGCCCCTGCTCAGTGTTGGAAAAAAGCATGTTTACCATGCTGTGATTCTTTAGGGAAAAGGGTGAATAGAATTAACCTCCTTGAAACTCATTTTTTTTTCCTGCTGCAGCAGCTTTTTAAAGTAAAGAATTTATTGGTATAAAAACCAGTCACATTAATTGCCAAATAATGCCAAATGCCAGTACCCATGCTTTATTATCTGTGTTTACTTCACAGCACTATTCAAGCCCTGGTCCAAGTAATCTTAATAATGATTGCTTGTTAATATTAAAGTAGTTCCTCAGGAAGTTTCCACACGGAAAAACACTGCTGACAGATTGGGAAGGGAGGAGGTTCAGGTAGAAATTCTCCCTTCTGCACCAGCACTACAGGATTTGCTGTGAACCTAAACTTGTGAGGAATAGAGCTTTCACGCACAGACGGCGATGAATACAGTCTGTGCTTTCCCAAGATAGAAGACCACAGATTTAGGCTCAAAGAAATGCCAACATACAGCTTAAAGAAAGGGGCTCTAGTTTATGTTAAAACAGGATAACCAGCTTGGCATGAAAAATGTGAGAGTCAGATTGGTATCCACCCATTCATCAGGCCCTGAGCGAGGCAGGGAGGCGCAGGCTCAGAAGAAAAGTGCCTCATCCTAATAAGGCAGAGCAGTCTGGCAGTGACATAGGCGGGATGCCTTCGGTATGAACTCGTGCAAGCCGCGGAGCAGCCGCTCCTGCGCGGCTCCGGGGCCGCGTCATCTTTCCATCAATAGCTAAGTGCCATCACCTCTGCAGGATTACTTGTGCTGAGCTGCACACAAATGCTGGCCTCGCTTGTGTGCTGCAGGAAAATCTCACGTTACAAGAAAAGCCACTTACCAATGTCCCAGGTTACCCCCTGCACCTCCTCCAACATGAAAGCCCAGGGAAAAGAAAACAGTCATCATGACTGACTAGCAAGCATTTCTTTTCTGACCAAGGGATATAAAATTATAGCAAGTATTTTATTTATTTTTTTGACTTTGTAGTAAAATGATACTGCTTCTTTGCTTGACTTTTCAAGACCTTCCTCTGTTTAGATTAACTTGATATGACTGAATCCTTTAGAAATAATGGATTTACAATGGAAGGCAACAGCTCAGAAGAGGGGCATCTGCGCAAACTGCCGTGTTTCTGCCTGCTGCTGAGTGGAGGTGGCAAGGTGAGGTAGGAGCTGCTGGTCACTTATTTGGAAGAACAATACTTTTTTCTTGATGTATTTATAGCATTCATATCCAGTAATGCATTCCAGGGCAAGGCAGATCTCCCTACTGATGTCAAGAGAATAGGCTGAAAACAGGCCAATAACAATTTTTTGACTTTACAGAAAGAAGGAGAAATAGCATTATAAGCACAAATAAGAAACAAATAATTTACAAAGAAGAGAGTAAGTATCTCACATTGAAAATTATTAATGTAGTTGATGTTCTTATACTTCAGAGCCAATGATCCTGCAGCAAGATTTCCATCAGAATTTTTAGGGTATTTGCTTGATTAAGTACTGCAAGGTGTGTCTCTTGGGACAAAACCTCATTATGGTCTATTGGCATTGTAGACCTTTGTCATTCAGTCATAAATATCCAATGTATTAAAATTAAAATCAACACTCAGCTGCCACTATTACATCTTACTCTTTCCTTTCAATAATTTTAAATATTGACCCAAAATATGGTGGCATGTTGACAGTTCATACTTTTGCAAAGCAGGAAAATTAAAGCAAGTGATGACCTTTTCTTACCACCTACAATTACCAAGTATGGCTTTACTGGCCTCTTAATCTCCCTCCATGCCCTCCCTCCAGCCTTTGTACTACAATGGGATATTAGTGGCTAAAAAGAGAGCAAGAAATTATGGTGAGGGACAGAGAATGTGCTGAGGAGCTCCTGGGTGAATAAACAGTGCAATTGGAAAGATTTTGTTTAAACACAGATGCTTGAGCAGAACAAAGTATGAACTTCTTCAACTCTCAATTTATGAGATAGTTTGGGTTTGTTTAATCATCATTGAGGCTCTCTAAACTTCAACTACAATTAATTTTCAGTTTGGAGGAGGTGCTCTCATTCAGTCATCAATTACTCAGGAAATGGAAGACACTCCAAAATGAAGCCCAAGAAAAGAAGTCTCTCCAAGGGAGGGAGATCACTCATCTCCCACACCAATTGTAATGCAGGTTTGCTAGCCTGAACTCCTTCATTCTGATTGAGAAAATAGATCCTTCATTTCACTACTTCCTTTACCTTTAAGTTCCACTTTGCTCTCTCCATGTCACTATAATGAAAGAATAGTCAGCCCAGTCCCAAAAAACCATTCTGAGTGTGTATTTCAACATTGCTGTGGTTAATAAGCTTGTCAGATAGCAATCCAGGAGCAGTGGATATATAGGACCCTCAGGCATGTTGCATATTTTATCTTTGCCATATCACTAATTATAACCATGGTTATGATTAGAATGCTGAGATTCATGATTTTACATGTCACTCTTTCCTTGCCTATCCTAACTTTCATTTCAGCCTCCTGTCTCTGGCTCCAACAGCAAAGAGCCATCAGTGACAGGGAATGCCTGCCAGAGCAGCAGGAGCGAGCCAATGCTGATCTCTTTTCCTGTAACATGTCCTGGCTGAGCATGTCCAGGCTAAAACATCATTGCAGCCAAATTTGCACATACCCAAAAGCAGTATTACTTTGTAGCACTAAGTACTAGTATGAACAGGACTCTTCACAAGCTTCTTGAACAGACAACATTTAGACTAAATAGGGGAACTGGAAGCAGGTTTTAGACCATCTTTTCCATACACTGGAGCATACTTCTTACGTTTAGTTGCACTAGAAGTACCTAATCTCTTTAAATTCTTATCCTTTCAGAGCTCTGCTAGGGTTCTTGAAAGGAGGGAATTCAGACCAAGAGACCTGGGATAATTAAAAAAAAAAAAAAAAGAGGGAGATAAAAAAGGCATAAGGCATACAAGGCCATAAAAAAAGAGATGTGTAGGATGCAAATATACCATCCCAGACTCTTTGCCTTATTGCCTCCTAGCACTAGAGAAAACTCAGTTTGACAGATAGCTACTTTTGCTACTTCCCCATCCAGGTGCCCCGAGCACTACTTTATACACCCAGAGCTGCCTCAGCTGAGGGCTAGCAGAGATGCTCAGCATCCTGCTCTGCTTTAACCCGTTCCACACCCAGAAGCAGGGCTTTAGTTCAGCCCAGGGGCAGCAAACACAGCCATCAGGCAGTGGGTTCCCAAGTCTCAGAGGTGTAGATAGATGTCATGGCAGCTCCTGTCCTCCTGCAGGACAGAAAATGAGGTGGGGTGCTATCAATTACTTAATGTGATGCTTGGCTGCTTCTGCCTGTGGGCAAGAAAGCTGTGATTCTGAGCAGGAGGCCTCTGTCACTGGGTGACATCTTCATCCTCCATGAGGCAACACTCCTCATCTCAGCAGCCGAAGCTGTGGTACTGTTCAGGGAAGCACTCACCAATCTCAGGCACTGCAGGGCGAGCAGGAGTTGTGGTTACTCTCCCTGCTGCCCAAAGCACTGAACATTACTGTTCAAGTGCCAAACACAACTCATCTTGGGGGCAGGAACCACGGCTCAGAACTCCTCTCCTCCTCATGAGTGCCTTAAGTGGTAGCCCAAAGCCCTGCAGTCTTTTCGGTTCTTTGTATCCATGCTTTCTCTCCATTCAATTAATTTTGTTTGGAAGAACACATTCAAAAGGCGAGAAGGGTGTTCTTCCAGGATAAGTGGTTGCCTTGGAAATAGGACATGTGGATTTGAATTCTCTCAGCTTGTGAAGAGAACCAAATGTAAAGCCCCTGCTTTACTGCAAGGGCAGGAACCAGCCACTGCCACGGGAAAGGTGCACATCTGAGACACACAGCAAGCTGCAGACCCCTCCCTGAAGAAATGGACCATGGAAGCATCCTCAGGGCAGAGCCAGGACCAGGCTGCTGCAGGAAGGCTTTCCCTGAAGCTGTAGCAGGACATTTTACTCATGTAATCATCCAAGCAGCTTCTTGCTGAGCTTATAGACTTTGCATGATTCTTTCCTCAAGCTTTCTGACTGCTAATATAATATGTCAGGGAGGAAAGAAAAAAAAAAACCCAGCGATTTTACCTAAAAATTGGTGTGGTAAAAATGAGTCTTTCTGGATTGAGCCAATAGGTATAAGTTCAAGTAAAATTGTCATATACCTGATTTAGTTTTTTTTTTTCTTTCTTTCTTTCTGAAAAGTGCTTTCCCGTATAGCTTCTTTTCAAGCAATGTTAGCATTAGGTTTGGGTTACTTTGAGCTAATCAAAGTGCAAAAAGGTTGTCTCAGGGTATGATCTTTCTGAAAAAATGCCAAGAGATTCATAAGCTGGACACAGATCACTTGCTGAGTGTTTTAGGCTACTGTGAAGGTGTCAAATGAAGACCACTTCAGGCATCCACAGCAAAGGCCCAGGAGCCAGAGAGACTGTGACCCTGCCCAACCTTTAAGCCATACTTCTTGTATGCCGAGGATCAAAGGCAACAGAAATAACAACTATCATGTTACATCATGCTGTTCCAATAAACAAATGCCTGTCTTTTCACTTCAGCTTTTCCTGTGCTTTAAGAAAAGTGCATTTTTAAAAACAAACCCCAAAAGATTATGAAATTGAATTGTATATGCCCAAAAGCCAAGATGGCTATGCTTTGCTACTCTCAGTTAGTTTACACTAAGAGGATTTTTAGGCATTCAACATAGCACTGCTGTCCTGTAATAATATTTCACAGTGTAGCAAGAGATGCTGTCTTATTTTTCTTCTTGGCCCAGAGTGAATAATTCAGCACTGCATGTTTCATAGTCTGAGTCATAAATGTTGAAATTGATTACACACAGGCATTGGAGCAATCTTGCATTTTGTTTGCTTAAAGAACCACTGAAATTCATTGCGACATTTACAATTCCCATGAAACTCAGGCTTCAAACTTGAGGCTTTTTATTTCTCCCCACCACTGTCAGGACAGCAGCTCCAAGAGCACAGTACATGTTCAGAAATCACAAGAACATTTAAACTCCCCAAAATTCTGAGACGTGAGTATATGAGGAACATTGCTTAATCTGGCTTGCTTCTAGCAATCAACAGGTATTACCAGTACAGAGGTATATCCTAATTCTCCATATTGTGTAACCTCAGTGGCAGTCCCTGATCTTCTGCCTACAAAGCATTTTACTATTTAACAAAGTTTCTGTTCACTGAAATCACCTTTTAACTCTCTAACATCCCTTTTGATAGCAGAAGAATGTAGCTGGATCCTCCCAATCTCTCCTCTCTCAGGACAAACCTACCCTCCTTTGCCTCTCTTCTCCTCTGTCATATGCTCAACATCCTCCTCAGACCCCATTTTAATGGCTTGCCATTGAATTAATATAATTTTCAATAAGAGCACTTGAATAAGAAGAAATATATATTAATTATCTTCCTACTGGGAGTAAGCCCAAAGACACCAGAATGCAGATGAAAGACATTAAAGTCTTGTTATTTTTCAAAAAAATGGGATTTTGCTTCTCGCCTAGGGGATCAGTTGTGGTCCACTCTACAAGAGTCATTTGTGTCCCTGTTGACCAGACAGAGCTGGAGTAAATCTGCTACAGAAAATGCAGCCAATCCAGCATTGTTTGATGTTGTACTTCAAACAGGTATAACTGACCCCACCCTTACACCAAATCCAGCACAAAGCAGATCAGTGTTTGCCATTTGGGTATGGAGATCAGAACTGACACTTGTTGGACTTCCCTGAGACACTCACAGTGGAAGAGCTCCCTAACATTTAACTAGAGTCTAGGGGAAAGGGTGCAGCTCAGGGTAATGTGGCTGGCATGAAAAGGGCACTAGCAACACTTCTTTCAATTCTGAATGTACTGCCTCTGGGAAAAACGTCAGTGGAAGCCTAGGACCTGTTGCCCCATTTAAACAATTGAGTTACAGTATGTTCAGTAGAGCAGATCTTCATCTGCCTGTAAATACTGTGAAAACTTCTATTGCAATGCCCAATTATTTTCTCTTCTGCAAGCTGATGGAGGCTCTGGAGCAGATCAAGGGAGCTGATGGAACAACCTCAGCAGCCCATTTATTAGATGTTCTTCATGACCTGGACTAGGCAGGATTTTCTGCATAGAATGTTCCTCTTCCCCAACCTCACAGGGCAAATTAGAGTACATCCAATTAAGATATAGGGGACACTTCAGTTAGAGGGAAATAACCTAATTCATATTTCTCTGGGATGTGAGAGTGATACATCCATCTTTATTAAAGCAAACAGAATAAGGATAAAACCACTCCACAAGCCAGGGCAGGAAAACAACCCTCACTGTAACCAGAGGGTTTAGATATTATTAGAAGGATTATCTTTCAAAGATATTGCTGAAATGTTCACTGGCCTGAGCTAGTGCCTTCTGATTTGTAGGAAGTTGTATATTTTTAAATGTTTTGTCTTTGTTATAACTTTAGGAAGGGCCATCTCACACCTCATTCTGTGCTTGTTCCACACCTTGCACTCTTCTCTTTGTTGGTTCTATTCACAGCACTGTATTTCAGTACTGCTCTGATCAACTAATTCCCTATAAGAACATTTGGAATCAGAATAATGGAATTGTTTTGGTTGGAAAAGACCTTTAGGATCATTAAATCCAGCAGATACCCTAACACTGCCAAGTCTACCATTAAACTATGTCCCCAAGCGCCACATCTACACTTCTCAAATACCTCCAGGGACAGTGACTCAAATGCTTCCCTGGTCAGTCTATTTCAATGCTTGCCAATACTTTCCTTGGAGAAATGTTTCCTAATATCCAATCTAAACATCCCCTGGTGTAACTTGAATCCTATCACTAGTTGCCTGGGAGAAGAGGCTGATCCATACATTGCCATAATCTCCTTTCAAACAGTTGTAGAGAGCAGTAAGGTTTCCCCTGAGCCTCCTTTTCTCCAGGCTAAACACACTCAGCTGCTCCAGACCCTTCACCAGCTTTGTTGTCCTTCTTTGGACACACTCTAGCACCTCAAAATCTTTTTTGCAGTGAGCGGCCCAAAACTGAATACAGGATTCAAGGTACACACTCACCAGTGCCAAGTACAGGAACTTAAGTCTCTGAAAAATCCTACAGTGAAACCACTCCAGAGAGAAGAATTTTCAGGTGGGCTGGGAAACATTCGTTGTCACTGGTGAGACTTGGGTATGTCATGGGAAGGAGGCAGTGCCTATCAAGAGGGAAGGGCAGGTGCACATCGGTCCCTGCCGGTGCTGCGGGTCTGCTTTGCAAGGCCCCAGACACAGCGCTGGCTTTCCTTGCTGCAGGCTTTATTTCCCGTGTTGGGGAAGGGGTGGGGAGGGATTTGCAGCGAGAACAACTCCCACTGCTGTAAACCATTTATACCTTCAACCCAGGGCCTCAAAGCATTTGCCAGCTGCCGGGGTCCCTCGGGGGCTGGGCTGTGCCGGTCTGAGCACAGCGGCTGCTCAGCCCCGGCGTTTCCCTGCGCACGCCTCTCTGCTGAGCTGGGCTGGCCTTAGCTCTGGCAGGCAGCACTTCAGTTGCATCAGTGCAGAGTTATTCTGTTCCACGGGCAGCCTCTCAGGCTAATGTGCGAGTTTTAAAAGCTTACTTAGCAAATATCAGATTGCACACTGTTTCATCTACCACTTCCCACCCCAGTCTCAAGGCTAAAGACAAAAGCAATAATTTAACTTCACATCAATTTGCTGCTGCTGGTCTCCTTTCCCCTTCCCCAAGACTTCCAAATAACAAGAATTACCATTTCCCTAGCAGGCACTCCAAGCCCACAGCATCATAAAAAGCCAAGTGAGGCCATGACATCTCTTCAGGAACACAAGAGGAAATGACACCCAAGACACCCACGAACTGGTAGAAAGCAGAAACTATTTGTCTGCTCCTGGGTTTAAGGAGAAAGCTGCCAGGAAAAAGACTGTGGAAAATGTTCTCATATAGAGACTCGCAGTAAATGAAAGAGGTCAGCAGTGACAAAGGTGCTAGAGAGACAGGAACTCTAGCTAGTTAGATGGGCTGCTGCCTGGGTCTCTGAAACCTAAGGATTTGCCTGGGAGGTGTTTTGAGTTTTCAGGGTCTTGCCATCCTTCCATAGTATGCTGAAGTAGTTCATACAACAAAAGGATGTTTCTTTTCCCTTTCTTTTATTGTTAATATCTTGAATACATATGTCCTCTTTTAGTTTTTTTTTTTTTTTTAGAAAAAGCAGGTGAAGGTAGGTAAAGGATAGAGCTGCAAAACCCTGCAGTTTTTGCATATTTTGCAAAACCACATATTTTGCAGGTGGGCAATTATTTCCACTGAAGTTTTCTCATTAAAAAAGTTTTAACGTTTGGAATGGCCAGTTCCAGCACTTTCTTAATGTGTTGTTTTTTTTTTTTTTAGTTAATAATGAAAAAAAAATCCTCTTAGGGTCATTTTATCTTGTCATCTCCCAGTCAGCATCTATCTTCCTTTCTTAGGACATTTCTGTTCTTTCCCTGCTGGAGATAAGCTGGTGGATTTGCATGCTATTTTCTCACTGACTCATTTTCCAAATATGGCCATTTAACAAATATTATTTCTGCAGGCAGCCATCCCATTTAGAGCCTTCATAAAGGAAATTACTCAATCAATAAAGTTAATTTTCCCTCTCCCTGAAGCAGCCACCCACCTTAGCAGATGTTAAGAAACAGACTAAAACAAAACTGGAAACCTACTTAGATCCAAACATCTCTTGCCAATGTCCTCCTGCAGCTAAGGTTGAAATTAATACTTTGTCTATACTAGGAAGCACTGCAAAGAGCATGAATGCGTTCTGCTTCTTTAATTAGCTGACTGAAAGATTAATAAAGAGCAGTGATGACCTCTGGTCCATTCTTGCTATGTTTAGACTCAGCCCACTTCTATGATAAATACTGTTTTCATGTTGAAACAAATTCAAAGTTGACATTAAGTTCAATTAATGATAAAGTCCAATGATGAGCACAGCACAGATCACCACCATTCTAAAACTGCCCCAGTGGGACAGAAGGAACCAGTCCCATGCCTACTTTCATCCCAGGAGGAGGTCTGCACTGGAAACAAAGAAGAGATTCACCTGGAGAGCTTGAGGAGGCCCTGCAGCATGTGGGTATTCCTGGGGAAACCCTCAACACCACTTGAGTAGGGTCTGTTTTTGCAAACCTGTAGGAAATAATAAACAATAGCATTGATCACAGGAATGAAATACACAACAGTGCCCGCATTGCTTCTCTTCTATTTTGAATAAGAAAAATGCAATTCAGCATTCTTTATACTAAAAAGGGGACCTTGGGATCTAATCTACTCTGCTTTACATGAACTTTATGTTCACAGAGGAAGTCCAGACTTAAACTGAGAAAGTTCAGAATTAGATTCTTGTACACAAGGATGTGGAATCTCCCTGATTTGAACATGTTGGCAAAAGCAGCCCAGATGTTGGCCCCAGTTTAAATTTCTGTGTGAATCACACTTGGGTAGAAGGGGCACAGATTCAGTGAGTGCATTAGCTGGTCTTAGATAAAGTTTAGAAGAAAACAGAAGTGAAGGTTTCAATTTAATGTTTAAGATAGAAACAAAAAAATATAGGAGTTCTCAGGAATAATATCACAACAATTTATTAACAGCTGAAGCAGGTCTCCACAGAGGCAGAAGGCTCAGGGAGGCAAAAAATAAAAGAGCACCCAGTTAAGGAGAAGAGGATTTCATGGGAGAAACCTGCATCAGAAATTAGTCAGAAATGCAATATCAGTGTGGAGCATTTCTCCCTGCAGTATGCAAATCATAATGTATGAAAGGTGTGAAGGAACTGGGACCATCAGGTCTAAGTCTATGATGTGAACTAAAAGCAAGAGAGAAACAGTGTGAATAATTAATTGCAAAAAAAGAAAGGAGAAACTGATTTAACTACCTTATTTAGCAGGATTTTAGATTAATAGAATGCATTCTTAACTGAGTACTGCCACTCAGGGCACCTACAGAACAGCTCTACTCACCAACCCTCCTGTCTCTGCAGCATCAAGGGTCTCACTACCATGGGCACAGCATGGCACTATTTATGTTACAGGTGGCACTAGTAAAGAGACAAAATTAACTCATCTCCCAGAGTTTACATCCCAGGAATCTTCTGAGGGGGAGGCAAATCAGCTTGCCCTATGGTCCAGTGTTGGGCTGGGTGGGGATGCTGCAGATGTCCCAGGAACTTTCCTGTGAGTTTGTGCCACCCCATGTAGGTGGGATGGGGATTTTGACAGTATGGGCTACTGGGGGAGGATGTCCCATGATTTGATGTTGTGCTAATAAGGAAGGGGTTCAGTACTAAGAGAACTTTGCATTCAGACCTTAGCAACTGCAAATACCTGTGGCTGCTGGTTTAGCAGCAATTTCCATCCTGCTGATACCATGGACACTGGGAGGGCTGCTTGCAAAGAAATTAACCACTGTAATTTCAAACAGAGCTGTTGCTGTGAAAAGGACAAAGGCAGGTTAACGACAAACAGAGGGAAATCTTCTCTAAGAAAATCTGCTAAGTCAGTACCTGATTTGATAGGAGATCCAATGTGAGAGGATGGAAGCAGTTTAACACAACGCAGCTGGCTTCTTACAGGGGCGTTCTGGTGATGAGAACAAGCAGAACACTCACTGCTGCTGGGACAATCAATGGCAAAAGCTTTCACCTTCAGCAGCCCATGGGCTGCTTCAACTGAATTGATACTTAAAGATGATGGGCAAAATCTTTCTGTGATCCAGACACACACCTGTGACACATATCATATATAATGAACTTAAAACGTGGAGGTCCAGCACATTCATACCTACAGCTCCAGACTATGAGTAACTCTTCTGCTTATTGCTGGGCAGCAAAGCACCAGGTCAATTTACCCTGGTTTTTCTACTCAACTACCTGCTATAAATGCTATATATTAGCATATATTATAAATGCTGTATATATAAAAATCAGAAGAGTCCAGTTCCAGCTGCGTCACACACTGAAAAGAACAAAGATTAAGGATATTGCTAGAAATGTTTAGCACGTAAGAGACTACAGCTGCAGAGCAGTGTTTGGTGTGTCATCCTGCCAGGGCATGGACTCACTGTTTTACTAACACCAAGCTCCTAAATATCAGGGTTGATGACAAACTGCACACAGATGCAGTTTCCAGACCTTAAGATAACACTCTACACCTCCTCCCCAGCCATCACATCTGATCTGCAGCAGTTGTCTCATGCATTTAAACTCAGTTTTCACCCAACCACTGTGAAGGTGTTTGCCTTTACAGTTCAAAACCTTGGCTTGGCTACATCTGAGCCCAGGGAAAGGCTGCTCTGTACTGATAATTAACAGCAGTATATTATATGCTAACTGCTTAGGGCTCAACAGGAAAAGAAGCTAGATACAAATGAACAAGGAGAACATCTATGAAAAAAATTAGAAAGCTTTTGTTTTTTCCTCTTTTTTTTTCCCCTTATTTCCTTGGCTTTTATTTAGAAATACTTCAGGTATTTTAAAAAAATGTAATTTTTCTATTTAATAAGACATTTTCCATTCACAGACTACTCGTTCTCAAATACTTGTATTTGTCATATTTCTAGTGTCTCCATGCCACTGAAGTTCTCCTAGTTTAAGGGGGGGGAGCTTTGCCTTTCAGTCTTCCAGTATTGGGCATTATAATTAAATTTAGAAAATTAAATGCCTAATGAGGATTTTGGAAAATTGTCAAAAGGTATATTTTTTCTTTGAATGCAAAGCACAAACTCTGCATGAAATCTACCCTTGACAAAAGATCAGGGTGTGGGTGAAAGCTAAACAAACCTTGATCCATCTGATTCTGAAGAACACCTGAGGAACTTTTCATCTCATTACTTGGGATGGACACCATTTGTGTCCCAGCCTGAAACGTGGGTCTTGCATAGCTTTGCTGAGAGCAATCAGCTGTGTGCTGGGTTGCTGCTCCCCATTCTCACTCACTTGCTCATGTGTTTATGAAGTCAGTAAAATCTAACCACATCCTTTTGTGAGTTTTGTAGAGATACAAGTGGTGCCTCCTAAAGTATTGCTTGGAAGGGATCAGTGACATTTAAGCATTATTAATGCAGCATTCATTGATCATCATTCTAAATTTTACTGATGCATGAGGTGAGAGGAATTCAGATCAGCTTTGGAGCCTCAGATTAAAAATGTATATGTGCCTTATGGTCTGCTGCACTAGAGGTGCTTGTGTCTGTAGGCTTTTAGAGATGATTATAATTGATCCTCTGCTGAAGTGGAAGAAAATATTTGACTTACACTCAATGGAAACAATCATCTGTGAGGACTACATTTGGATGAGTTCTCTGAGCAGCAGGTGACAACCCATGATGCTTTTGCTTTTGGGACATTCTGTCTTTTCTTAGAAGCTATCAATAGTATGAAGAACTGTCTAGTGCTTACTTTAATAGTATTAGCACAAATTCTCAGAATCTTTAGTGATGTACTGACATTCTACGCATGTATCCAGTAGCAGTTTCCTTTGAAGGAAGGCAAGTATTAAACTTGACTAATCTTGCATAATTTTTAATCCAGGGAACTGTTTATTAAATACTGTATGTAAAATTCTGTCATCTTATAAAAATGTTAGTACACATAGTAAGATTTAACTAAAAATCCAGATACACCTAGTACTTTACTTTCCTGCAGAAACCTTTGATTTGTATTCACTACTGTGCACTCCTTACCACAGTATATTCCTTACCACTATTCTTATTCCAGTGGTTCGTTGTGGGCAAATAAAAGCAGAGCAGATAATACAGCTACTGCACAACAGGTGGTTTTCCTTCCCCATGACCCCACGCTCCCAAAGAGTTTAGCAACAAGAAACCTGTGAATCCACAGCCTCGGTCTCAAGCTGATGGCCACACCAACAAGTCTCCTGTTTTCTGTCAGAACTTCTGCCTGCAGTCCTATAGAACAGCTCAGGGATGCTCTTCTACCCAAGGTCAGGCTCTTAGTTAACTCTTAATGTCAGGCTGCAAACAGCAGCTGAAACTAAGTCTACACTTCCTAGTAGCAAAATGTGAGGACATTTAGAAAACACAGTTTATCTGCTGACTTTAACCTGGCAGCAGTTAAGAATATGTGTGGTATTAGAAGTGTTTCTGGGTGAAAGGTCACACACAGTATTTTCTATATAACCCACAGACAGACACCTTGTCTACAGCAAAGTGTGGGTTCCAGGCAGTCGGGCTGGCAGTGACCTGAGCTCTACAAGGATTCAAACTCCACAGCCACTGCCTCTGTGCTGCCAGTTTCCTTGCACAGAGCTGCAAACAGCTCAAACAGTCCTGCACCAATGCAGCTGTGGAGCTTGTGCACAGCTGGCTGGCTCTGCTCTGTAGCTGCCTGGCACACCCTTCTGTTGGTGTGCTGAGCAATTGCCTCCACACCTCCTGGTGCTCTCTGTGATGTTACATCTCTGGCAATTCTTGTCCTCACCTACTGTTGTGCAACTGTGAGAGATAAAACTACCAGAGCTGAAGACTGAATTTCTTAGGGCTATTCAAATCTGGTTTTAGCCAGTCTCCTCTTGTAACTAGCAGTAGATGACATCAGGATAAAGAAAACCAGTGTACAGAAAGACAAGTAGGTTCTCCTAGCACCTCCTTCTCAACATCTAGAAGATACTACAAGGAACTCAGAATAATTTAGCTTCTTGTCAGCTTCTTTAAGCAGTTTGTAGTTTCCCCATGCTGGGAATTGAGACTATATTAAGGCTCATAAAGAATTTTACTCTGATTTGTTTGCCACAGAACAGTCTTGCCATAGAGTAGGAGCTGCAGGCAGAAATCAGTGTTTTGAAGCTGAACGAGGATGGTGGGCAGCTCACTGTGCATCACTGAAAAGGTTTACTGGCACTTTTCTCCAAAGTCAGGGAACAGGCCTGAATAGATTTAGGTGTGAATTCTGATTTCACATTACTGTTACCTTGAACACTTCTCTTGCACCTAAATTACTTTACTGCGATGAGCTGCTCTATTCTACTTTTACCTATGGCCACGTTGCCATGGCAAAGTCACTCCTGCATGTGTATGTTTTAAATACATAACCAACAAAGCACTTTGGGTTCCTTTGAAATGCTAGGCATCTACTTTCCATGTGACTTCCTTGTTTTAAATACAGCCTGTAAAACAAATGGAGAGCATGCTACCAGCAGGCCAATTTGTATTTCCACAACACCACAAACCTATGAACACATCTTGCACATTACACCTGTGAGTATTCCTTCAGCACAGCCTTTATAGGACCTTATCTACATAACACGTTTGGTTTCATGCTGTCATTATGATGTGACATAACACCTTGTTTTTATAGCAAGAAAACTAAACTATAGCAGCCCTACATCAAAAGCAACAGTACAGATTTTTTTCCTTCAGAGTATCACTTTTTGAAATAAGCTATACTAGCATAATTTATGTATTTATTTTTATATGAACAAAAATTTTGATTAGCAAACATTTGGTTTTTTTATGTCTCTTAAAAAAATTATTCACAGTTAAATTACATGGGTAATGCTCTGAACAGGCACATTCATCCACTCAAAGTATTAGCCATCATTAGCTCTTTTATAGTAATTTTTCCAAATAACAAGTAAAACCCAAGTTGCATATTGCTTACCTCAAGCCTGGTAGTAATTTTTTTTTGTTTATTTATAAGGTAATCTCAAAGCACCTTTTCAGTCTAAGAAGAAAGATTCTGGCAATCAGCAGAATATGGAAAGAGGGGTGGATGACTGCTGCAGGTTACAGAACTATATAGCTGTACAGACCCATGCCATTTTTGTCTCTTGTTCCAGGGATTTTGATTACCAGAGAGTAACTGTCACAGCACATGTCACAGTTGAGATGGCCACGAACCAAAGAGTATCACCACACAATTTCAGAAGGCTTCAACCCATTCAGAGTACCATCATACCTCATGAGAAGGCTTCAGGTATCTGCCCAGACAGAGTAATGTCACTTCAGAAGGCTGCAAGTATCAACTCTTCTCATTCTTTAGCCCAGCCTTTTATCCCCTCATGTTGATGCATTGCACCCGTGTGCCCTCTGTCCCTTTGGTGGTTGCTCAGTGCCCCTGGGCACTCCATGGCTCATTGCTGTCAGTGCTGCTCACCTGCTGCTCACAGCATCCCACTGGGGATGAGGCTTGGCCACTGCCCCACTCCCAGTTACCACAAACTGTGTGCCTACAATAACAACCTGAGCTGAACACTTGGAGGAAGAGAGAGAACCCGGAAGAAGTCGTTGTAATTGCTGTTTAGCATTATAAAGCAATCCACACTGGAGATGAGGGCAGGACTCAGAGAAGTACAGCTTCTATTCTGGATGCTGTTTGCTTCCAAGGGCTACCTATTGGCAGTATATCCCTGTTAATAATACCAAATACACTCCACGAGTTCTTTGTGAGTACTAAGGTGCTTTACAAAAAAACATCATAAACTAGAAAAGCACGGGAGCAGCAGTGAACTTTCCTGAGCTCACTATTTAGGATGTCTAGAACTCCTGATGTTGGATGTAGCATAAGGACATGAAGAGCACACGGAGCACTCTCTACATTTGCATCACTTCCAGCAGGTTGTAGGGAGGAACATGGGAATAAAACACATTTAGAAACTAGTCAAGACAACATCACATTACTTTGAGAAGGACACAGACAGAGAAATTAAAGGAGGAAAACTGGCTAGTAACAAGTGCTGCTGGTTCTGGAGATGTACTAGGACACAAACCTGTAGAAGTGGCCTGTAGGACTGAAACTCTTTGGGGAATGTGACATATGCATGTGAAAAAGGATGACATGAAACCCAAGGCATTTAAAGTGTCTCCAAAATTAGTTTTAAGTACAGCTTTTCTTAAGTTTCTTTTTGTAATTATTTTCCATATCTAGAATTGCACTTATTGTCATTATTTATGTACTTCAGGAAAGGATAAAACATTACCTATAAATAGTTTAGAAAAGATAGGGTGTTTTTGCATATAAGAATGTTTTGTTTTCCTGTGTGAGTTCAATGGGATAGATGCCAGTGCTTTTATGAATTGTGAATGCAGCAGTGTTCTTTCCAAATGAAAATGCTGGAAATGTGCCACTGGAACAAGGTGCTCATATTACATACTGCCAGCAAATTTCTGTTGCTTTAATGAAACCTAAATTACGAAAGCACTTTTCTTCTGAAAAACATTACTCTTGCCTATAATGACATTGCAGTGCATATTCTCCTCTAGAATAAAAGAGGAAAAAAAAATGAGGGTAGAAAGCAATGTGAATCACCGTTCCAACAGGGAAACTGATGTGCTACACCCTTGATGTAAACAGCTGTTTGTATACCACCTAACTTCCTCCTTCTATAAAACATAATCTAGCTTTATAACTTACCAGGCATTTGTTACTATTCTTATGCATGGGGTTTTTTTAACTCACAATGGTTCTCTTTTTAGCTACCTGAAACAAAGTAATTATTTAGAATAATTTAATCACTACAGTTTAAATGGAAATGTTGCTTGAGGAAAAGTTCCCTATTTATGAGCAGAATTTTGCACTTATATACAATTTAATTTCTGTTTAATAAATAATGTAATGACATTATGTAAAGTTTGTTTTTTTTTGTTTCACTGAGTGACTTTTAGAGAAGGGACAGTATTAGTTTATAAACTTTGACAAATCTGGAGGTCAAATATCCCATGTGAAAAAGGTCCAAAGAAAGCCACTGAAGCTTCACTGCTTCATCTGCACAGATTACAGAGCAGCCACAGCTGCTCTCAGCCTGTTAACAGCCAATTGCAATGCAACTAACAAATCCCATTTAATCATATGTATGTATTCCAGTGTGCTACGTCACACTATGTGCTCACAAGCAATTGTTTTTTTCCTGCTAACATGTAGAAGGCTTTCACAAGAAGATAAAAAATGTACTTTGTCTCAGATCATTTTTGTTCAATCAGCAATTTCCAAATCTGAGCCACATCTCACAGCTCAGAGATGGTACTGCAGGTTTCATAGGAGCATCTCAGACAAAAGGTACAAGTTCTCTGGAATAACAGGGCTGTCTTCGTTGTTTTTCTTTGCAGTAATTCAGTATATAGTCTGAATACTGCTACTTCACACCAAGGATTCACTTCACTTGTAAGGATATTCTCTACCTCCCAATTTGCATGCACATTTATTTTACACTACCTGAGAATTAAAACAACTCAATGTCATAATAAAGATAAGTGCATAGAATAATAAATACTACTGAAACCATATTAACTCAGAAAAACATCAAAAAGGGAGAGAACAAAAAGCAGTAAAATTAGGTTAAAAAAAAAGTGCAGAATCTCTATGGGATTGTTTTTGGGTTTTTTTTGGTTTTTTTTTTGTTTTTTTTTTCTTTTTTAAAAACCTCAAGCACACAGTCACACTGTAACCCACCTGGTTATATTTTACAAATGGAGTGCCAATTCTGGACAATTTTAATTTTAGGCAGAACTCTGCACCCATGAAAATTAATGGTAGCACTCTATGACATTAACTAGAATAAAATCAGGCCATGCGAGTATCTTCTGATTTTTCTACAATGAATAATATTACTGCATTCTGTTTTCTACTCACACTTCTGTGAGTTGACAGTATGCTTGCATGACTAAGATATAAAGCTAGCAAATATTTTAATTCAAATATTATTACAAACTAGAAAGAAGTCAGATAAAACCAGAGATTTTTTTATTGCACAAAATAAATTATATAGAAACAATGCAACAAAACAACTCGTATTGTAGGCTGCACAACAGATGTTACAACATGAATATATTTATTGCTTTGAGAAAGGAGCAATTCAGTGCTAGTAAGCAGATTAGTTATACTTCTTGCTCATCTAGATTTTTCATAAAATTAATCCAACTGGGCTAGAGGCATCTTGCAGCATACAGGTCAGGCCAAATTGTCATTTGTTATCAACCATTATAAAGGTGCTGTAAACCTTCTTGACATTAGCATGAAACATGCAATTTAACATCACCAGTACTGAGCCATACAGGTAGTTCACTATTAGAAATATCATTACATATCTGATACATTTATACACAAGTTTTAGAGGCCCATTCACAGGCTTTGCATGAGCTGTTGTTTCAAAATAAATCTTGCTTACAAATGTTGATGCAGATTTGAACAGGCTTCACTCTACATCAAGAGGCACAACCATGAAGTTTTGCCAAAAAACCCCAAGTACCAGCACTTCCCATCCCTAAATGGAAAACTGATCACTAGTGCTGACTCAGTTGTGTCTCACTTTTTCTAGGGCCACACTCAGATTCGATATTAAAAAACTCCTCATGTTCCTTTGGTAGAACTGGGTGAAATTTACAGTGCTTTTTAAAAGTACTTCAAAACACAACGTATTTGGTTCTTCAAAAGATACAAGCCTGCAGTACTGGTATTGCACTCAGATCAAATGGATTTTAAACTGCTACTTTGTGGACCCTGAGATGTTGACCCTAATGAATTACTACAGAAATTAGCTCTTAACAAAACTTATAAAAATGGACAATGTTCATGTACTAAAACACATCATATCCTGATCTCTGCAGATCTTTGCAAAGCATGGACATAAATGAGAGAATGCCATTTCAAATGTTCATTATCTGAGTCAAATTCTTGCCCAGTTTGTCAAGGACCCAAGTATTTACTCAGTTGAGTTCCTACCAATGAATTCTACTGCTAGTGTTCACACTCATTATTGCAAAATTAACTTATGAGAAGGTTAATATAATAAGAGTAAATTTAAATAATATTAGTCACCCATGAAAGGAAATTAAGTGGGGAAGCAGGAAGCCCGGCTCATTTCAAGTCTCAGCTACAAGGATAATTATAGAATTCACTCTGCTGAGGTCAAGCTGAAGAACTTAACTGAGCATCAGACCCATGAAGTAGATCCCTGTAGAATCCCACTGAAACAAGTAGAGACTTTGTACTGTACACTAATATGTACACAGGCAAATATGGTTACCACTCTTTACTATACTTTAACAACATTCTTTACTGTATTTTTTCTTCCCTGAAACTGTGTTAATGCATTATGATGAATCAAAATACCGTTGAAAGTGAGGTTTCAAATAGCTGCAAAATATTCCAAGAAGTGAATGATTCTGAATTTTAAAAATAGTATTAGCACAAATTCCAAGAATCTTTAGTGATGCACTAATGTTCCACGCATGTACTCGGCAGCAGTTTCCTTTGAAGGAAGGTGAGTATTAAATTTGACTAATCTTGCATACTTTTTCATCCAGGGGACTGTTTATTAAATACTGTATGTAAAATTCTGTCATCTTATAAAAATGTTAGTAAGCATAGTAAGATTTAACTAAACATCCAGATATACCCTGAAATGTCCAATGAAACACATGCATCACAAAAAATGGTTAGCATTTTTTATACTTATTATGAAGTAGAAAAGTTATAAGGCAGGATGAAGCTAATATCAGAGATGAAAAACAGCACCACAAGCCTGGGTTTTGCAATTGCTTTCTGATTGGACAGAATATATTATCATAGATACAACTGATTAAGGTGAGAAATGCATTTAGCCCAGCTGTACTAACTATACAGCTTCACACAGAATAAACATTCCATAAATCAACAGAAATTGCATTTGAGCACAAAAAATAAAAAATATGTAAGTGATTCTCTAAGCAGCATTTTGTTTTCTTCTTTTTTTCCAAAACATTAACATAGATAGATATTGGACAGATTAAATATCTACAAGTGCTTTTCCTTTACAAAAATACATATATTCGTAAGAGTAGGATAGACTGTCATTAACAATGACCTGTGTTTTATTCACTTCAATTTGAATGATTTATAAGCTAAATTTTACAACCACAAAAAGGTTTATTTGTAATAGGATGTTATCACTTTTGACAAAAAGCTTAAAACATTTTATATTTTAAAACAAATTAGCAACTTAAGATCACAATATGTTCTATGAGCTCCTAAGTACTGTGAGGGCTGTTTTATTAAAAACTGGTAACTACTGATCAAATGCAAGGAAGCATTAGAACATTATTACTGCTCACCATAGGCTCCTTTCTTTTAACTTGGATCACAGCTTATATAAGGACACTTAGGCCCCCACCCCCAAAAAATCCATTGAGAGTAATTCTATATCATCTATTCAGTAGCCTGGAACATCCAACAATTCAGGCTTTGCATTAATTAAAAAAATGCAAAATACTTTCCTTTCAATAGTTAAGTCTGCAATAAGGGAAAAATGATGCATTGCTTCATGTTTGTGCTAAGAAGCTTCTATTTCAGAAAAAAAATATGATCAGTAAGTATTTAGAATGAAATCTTCCAGACAGCTACATAATTATATTGACCTATTACTTTCCAGTTTAGTTAGCCACTATCCTGGAAAGGGAAATCAAGATAATTTGGATTTTTTTGTTTTATACTGCACAAGTAAAATAATCACTTACTAATCAATGGTCTCACATCAAGGACAGCAATGCCATTTGCTAAAAAAATAGCTATAAAAATCTGTAAAACATACTTAATATCTTCTCATTATCCTCCAAGTCTGTCCGTTCCACCCTCCAAAATATCACTGAACTATGACTAGAAACCCCAAAAGTAGCTTGGTGACTATTTTGTGCTTTGGAAGGTTTGCAGGATTGACAGCACACAGTTTTTTGTTAGTTCACAGGCCAGGTATAGCAGACACATCAGTAAATGCAAGCCTTTGTGCTTTTCTTCAGGAACATGAGCTAGGACACGGAGCTACTCTATGTCTGTTGACTACACCTCAATGCTATTCCTGTTGTTTCTTTCCTTTTCTAATTTGTTTTGGAAATTGCTAGGTGTGCCTAACCCTTTAGCTTGGTGACACAGACAACTACCACTGGTTCAGTTCTGCTTGATTGACTCCAGGTACCTCTTGACCATTCAGGCACTCCAGGAAAATGTCAATGTCATATTCCAAGTTCATTTCTGGGTGGTGTTACCTTTGGTATTAAATAGGTCCCTTAAAACTATTAGGCAATCAGATTATCCATAAAAATAGTTTATTTTTAAAAAACCCTAGTTTTTAAGGACAAACTAAGTATCTGACAACAAAGACTAATTTTAAATCAATAAGTATGTGATATTTTTTCAGTAAAAATGGAGCATGTTTCATTTTACCACAGCAAAATTCAGGACACAACAGGAACAATATCTACCATACTCAATATAAGACAAAACTGAATTTTAAAAATAGAATACCATTATAAAATATGTGCCTTGCACTTTGACAATAACCATCTTCATTACAACTTCATTTGTAACAAAACCCTCAGTATGTCAACTAGCAGCAAAACCATATTATGTATATTGTAGAGTAACCTTCTCTCAACTCTTTGCTTTACCCTGTCAGGAGGAAAAAGGAAAATGCTCATCCTGTCAACTGTCAGCCATGTCAGAAGCATGTCCTAAAAATACACATAAAAGTTACTTCAAAGAAAATGACCTAATGGTTCAGAAAAGCAAGCAAAGTCAAACCAATACCTATCTTTGGTTAAAATTAATTTAACAGCAAAAACTACCATTTACAGACATCTTTCATTCCAGAATTTCTCCTCCATCCTGATCTTATAGAACTTTATCTCCTTCTACAAAAGATAGCCTCAACATTTCTACCCATGTACAAAGCTCCTCTGCTTCACTGCCACACTCCAGGACCACAGAGACCTAAATTGCTTACTAGAGAATGAAACAACATCCGTACTCAGCTGTAGGGGAAAGCTACCCAAATGCAAAAGATTTATGGCACATACCTTGGATGGAAGGATCTGCTGGAAATTAATTAATTAATCAATTTCTTATTCTGGAACCTAAGGTTTTAATCTGACCTACAGACAGTGTAGACAGAAGGCAGAAAAGAAGATCAATATGTAGATTGCTTTATGAAGAAAAACATTTAAACATTTCAAGATCATCTTTTGAAGGACATTCCTGCAAGTGATGTTTCAGCTGAGGTCTGAAGATCAGACAATAACCCCTATGTGACAAAATTAGAGGTAAATGTGCAGATGGAAGTTTTCACATTTCCTTCAGGTGAATCAATCCCCTTGTGTCTTGTAACTCATCCTGGAACACACTCCAGTAGGCTACAATCCCTCCTCAAAGAGGTGTTTTTAGCTGAAACCTGTATAGAAGCATGACCTTGCTCAAATTGACTATAAAGGATTGAAAATGCAGAGCTGTCAAGACTTTGCTGAAATCCATGAGAGTTGCCTGATAAAGGAAACCTGTGAGTGGACACCTCATGTGCAATTTCACCTTTAAAAATCCTTCATGTTTTGACTTTAGGGTAGGAAATAGGGTGCAGTATGGGAATGGCCAAAAGATATATAAGAACCTAGAATTAAGAGAGAAGGTGCCTGCTTAGACATTTTAACTGAAAAAAATTATAAGTCCACAAAGCATGAAGTAATATGAGAGGAGGATATGCAGCATGATAGATAGTAGGGGGCAAAGAGATGCCTTCAATCTGCCAGATTAAGTGAAGAAACTGGACCAAACTCTTGGAAAAGGATGTAAGTCTTAATTGCCTTTGCACATTTCCAGGACAAAATTGAGTTTGATCAGTGAATGTTATTAACCAATATTTTGTGTAGCCCCTCTTTAAACAAGGCTCAATCTATTTATTTTGAGACTTAAGCTGGTTTTGAACAGCTACCTGTTCTCTAGTATTTCCACCAGACATAGGATCTGGCTGAGCTGGATGCTATGCTTTTTTCTGCAAGTCCTCTCAAGAATGATTTTTTTTTCTGGGGAGTGAATAAATACCTTTTGTCTTCAGTTATATGAAAATGTAAAAAAACAACAAACAATACAACTCAATGATTAATTCAATTAAAGGACTAAGCTATGGCCTATTTTTTTTAAACAGCAGAGAAGAAAAAATTGTTTACTTCTCTCACTAACTCATGTACACCAGCTATTCATGGGAGAGATGAGATGGAACTCTGGACCACTATTTTGTCTGCAGAAAGAGGCTAGCTTATATCTGAATGGAATGGGATGGTATCAGTCTCTTTTCTCTTTCAGATACACTAGAACTGTTTGTGAAAAGAGCAGAAAAGTCAAGTCAAGGTGCTGAAACCTATGGAGAAAAAAAGACCAAGATCCAGAAGTAAAGGGTTCCTCATGCAGCAAATTGAGTATTTTCAACATAAAAGTACTTATTTTAATATAATTTCTACTGAGATAGGCTGGTTTTAATTTAAACTATCTAAAAGAACACATTTATTTTTATCATTTTTTCCCATGAAAGCTTCTCATTTCAGTATGCTTATGATATATTCTTGCTGAAAATATTAAGACCATAGATAAAATTCAGAAGCAAATATTATCCTGTCAAATGAAAACAATGGGCTTAAAAGGTATTCTGTATTAGTAATCAGGCACTTCACTTTGTGTAACATTTTCAGTAAAGTCAAGATAATACTTGTGTAACTTTTTTTTGCATGACTGCAAGCTAGCTGAGTATGCACAATATACTTTTTGCACTGCAGACTCCTAGGACCCAAATCCCCCAAAGTGAACAATACCAACTATAGTGATGAGTCACTTCAGTTATTGTGGCAATCTTATTTGGTATTTCATTAAAAAAAATCCTTCACAGGACTAGGCCCTTAGCTACCAAGAGCATAGTAATGCATCATGGAAAATACATTTCTTGATTAATCATCTAATTCCATATTGTTTCAGATATAACAGAATCTTGTTTCTAAATTCTAGCTTACAGCTTGTTACTAGCTAAAAGAAGAAAGCAGCTATGCCTAACAAAAAGTTGTTTATGATTTTCATTAATGAGATTTTCACTTCTAGGGAAAAAAATCCAAGCAGCACCGAATGTGCTAAATAAGGGCAGCAAGGTTAGGTAGGAGTGTGGATTTTTTTAGGTCCCTCTGCAGTTAGATACTGCTAATATGGAAAAGTCATGGAAATACAGTGGCAGCAACATGTATTTTGTATTCCTATGTTTTTACATGGATGCAGTGGTGACACCTTGTCATGGAAATGCTCAGAAGTGTGACTTTATCCAGGCATCAGTTCTTGCATGGCATATGGTGCAGTCTGAAGGGAATGCCTAGGTACTAATTTCACTTCACCCTATCTTTGGCACACAGGAATCTGCACATGCATTCTCATATTCCTATGGTGCTCAGATACTCTTAATTGGCACAAATTAATTAAATCAATATCTCTGTAGAGACATGGCACATATGTACTATATGAGTGAAAATTTCCTGTAAAGAAGGCAGTGCCTGTGTTGCACAAGCTGCCCAGTTAAGAAATGTATTTCACTGGCACTTTACTTTTACAAAAACGATTAAACTATAGCAGCACTCAGGCACCATGCCATCAAATCAGAAATGCAGAAAGTGTAGGTGGTGAGTTCATACGCATTTAATGCTGCCATTGGCAGCTGGGAACGTCGGTTCAGATCTGTCAGTATTTTCCATGCTTAAAATGAAGATTTGCCTTCTGTAATCTAGCTTTAACTTGCATCAAGAAAATACCAGGAATCAAAACCAATGTCCATCTCTGATTGAGAAAATCCATGAATTATGAATACAGGAAGTTATCAAACAGTCAAAGAAAGCTTCAATTAGTTGCCATTCCAAAGCCAAGGCAAAATAGTGCTATTCCAAGGGTCCTGTTAGATGGATGGATTAAAATTTGTATGTTCCTGTCTTTTTAAAACAAGTCTGTTCAAATTTCTTCAAAACAGTAAACACAGTTCTTGAGAAAAAAATTGTGTTGTGAACCAAGCAGAAATTATGTTTAAGCATCAGAGCATTAGTTTTGTGATAAACTGAAAGAGGTGTTTTATGTCAAGCAAATTTACAGTAAAAATTCTGGTATAAAAACACATGAAATATATAAAAGTTGTAAGGTTGAATTGGTATGTGCATGTAAATATTTACAAATAATATCCTATTTCTACTGTACAAAACAACTGTATATACTAAAGAGAAGAATGATTTTCAATCAGAAAGCAGGCTCTGCTCTTCCAAGCTGCTCCATGAGGTGGACTTCTATATACAAGAAGAATCTATTCTTCCCTAGAGACTGCAGAGAAGGGCCCTCCCTACAAGGAGTATTTTTTTTTTGGTCAAGTAGCACATCACAGACTGGATGGGCAAAAGGATGTCTTCTCCCTGCAGCCAGCATGTGCCCCTTGCCTGTTTCTGGGCAGAGCAGTGCCTGTGCTGGCCAGCAATCTGCAGAAGGGGCAGTAGCTTCTTCCTAGATGTTTTCCTTCTCCAGTTCCATTGGCATCTGCACAGTATGTGCAACCTTGACCTGTAATGGCAGAGCTCCTTAACAGATTGCTATTGATAGCATCTTGATTTCTGCATGTCATATGGGCTTTGGTGTGCAGTGGTAGGACTCAACCCAACTCCATGTGATTCCTCGAGTCACCAATGTTAAAATGCCCAACAACATTAAAGAGGCCAGACTTAATCCACAACATGCTTATTTCTCCTACAGAACATACTACTGTACGTGAACATAAACTTATGAAGGAATTACAGCCTTACATCTATCTTTTGTATTTGATCCCAAGAAAGAATTTTCACTTTGTCTATCTAAGAATGATCAGTTCACTCTACAGTAGCTTGTGAAAAATTGATTTGGTTCCTTTTTGCTGTATGCAAAAGGCATAAAGAAAGTAAATACCTATCTACAACACTAGCAGGCATGTACTAAGTAGAAATTACGTAACATGACTGAACTATAAGTATATCCAGAGAATCTGATCAGAAAAACTCAACTGACTTTTAAGCAAAGACAACAGAAGACAGAAAACATACACAATGCTATGCTCCCTGCAACATTACCAAAAACCCCAAGGAACATCCCATACTAGAACCATTATGCTTGTAATACCTAAGGCAACAATCACTTTTTATCCAGCACTACCAGGTCGTAGGAAAAAAAAGATGACCTGAACAATTATTTTGGTCAGACTGCTAATGTTCAGTATTGCATTACGTCTAATTTTATGGAAATAGTTTTATGATGTGACTTTAGCTAGTGAAAATTTCTGTAATGAATTCTAAACTCCAGATAGTCACAAGAGATGTAATTAAAGCTATATATATATATTTTTGTCTTAGTATATTATAGACCTCTATTCAATCTTAAAATTAAATGTTTATTATGAAAAGTAATAATTATGAAAAATTTTGCCTTGGTCATAATTTTGTAGCAGAATCTAGTTGTTCCATAGACATTTGTATTATTTCACCTTCATTTAATGGAGGCTTTATTAGAAGAAATGTAATCTGACCAGAAGCCATTTTTCCAAAAATAGCTAGCATCCCAAATTCCAAACTTCAGGGAAACCATCAGAAAGTGCAATCACAAAGGCTACAATGCTTTCAAGCAACATTAGCAATTTTAAGATTTAAAATTACTATTTTGAATTATCATGTTCTACATCTCTTGTTCAGTGTAATTAGTCTTCATTCACTGCAAAAGGACTGTTGCACACTCATGAGTGAGCTATACCTGGACCCATGAGAACCTTATCAAGGAAAAGATAGTGGCCTAATCACCACTTTTCTAAATATATTTTCTATACAAAATATTGTCAAGGTATAATCCCTAGTTATTTTTACAGTACTCTATGATTTAAACAACAATATTCAATAAAATAGTAAGTGTGTGAAACTGCAACACCACATGAATGAGCACTCTGCCATTTTGCTAGTGTAATCAATATTAGGACCAGAAAAATTTTCTAACACGCAAGCAAAAATATTCCATAGGTTTTGAGTCTTGACTGTACACTTCATGATTTTGGCTATGATTTGCAGCACACTCTTAAGGTACACAAATATCTTATGCACATTTCAGTAGCAGAATGGCACTTGGCTTGCCCTAATAGAAACAACAGAGATGCAACTGACAATTTTAAGAAAGACAATGTCCTTATTTGCATGCTGAAATTCTGGCTGTGTCCCCCCAATCCAGGCACATCCATTCATTGTGCAATCTGTCGATGGGTAAACAAATAGTGCAGGATTCATCTCAGTGGGATCTGGCCCTTTGGTCTAACCGAAGTCAATTCTAGGTCGATACTGAAGTACCATAGGGTAAGACTGAAAACAAGCAAGGGAAAAACAACAACAAAAACAGACAAGAAAGCATGAAGACATGATTCATAAACAATACAAAGAAAATGCAATTAAAGACTACCTTAAGAATAACCAGACCTTATCTCTTAAGACAGATGCATATGACAATTTATATGAAATAATTCCATACATTTCAACAGTTAAATGCATCCCTGTACTTCAAATCTATCAACTATTTGTCACTGATATACAGTTTCTGTATGTGCTTTTATATATTTCAATATTTATTTTTTATTACATTTATACTTGTGAGTGCTCAAACAAGCCTTATTTCTGTGGTGCTGTGTTTGATAAAAAGCAATCTTGACATTTTATACTTTCTAAACCAAAGTATATTTACTGGTGATGTACTGGGAAATTTATATACAGGGGTTCCATAAGGTAAACTATAAAAAAAGTCAAATTGTTGTCAGCTGGTTTTCTGAAAGATGACCTTCTCCCCAAATCCAAACTCCTTAACCTGAAATCTAGTGATAAGTTTTATTGATTCCTACTGAAAAAAAACCCAACCAACCAAAAAAAAAAGCAGATCACCTTCTTGGGTCCCTAAATTGAACAGAACTTGTGGAACAGAAGGCAAAAGTGGATGGGTTTCCCAAAAGGGCTGTAGAATATCTGGGCACTTGTTGCTCCAGCTGTTGTATTTTATTCAACCTCTTATTTTTCAGTTTGTCAGCATTTCATTTGTCTCAAGTTTTCCTCTTAACTTCATCAGCATACTGGATATTTTCTATAGCATAAAACCCTGGCAAATCTCATTGTCTCAGCAGCTGTATGGCCTTAAATACCTCTCTGCCATACAACAGAGAAACAAAGCTAATATAAGTTTTTTTTTAATTCCAAATTTCGAAGTACAAAGAATTATTACAGAAGCTATCATTAAAACCAGAAACATTTTGCTTCATCCTTCAAATGCAACAGATATAAAGAAAAATAGATAAAGCTCCAGAGACCTACAGAGTTAATAAACTTTCCATGCCATGATAGTGAAATATCACCAGAAATAAATGGGATCACACTTGCATGGGATTTACAAACTAGAGTTCAGAGGAAACCACAAGGTAAACCCAGAGGTATTAACAGTATCAGGAGTATTTAGGAGAGAAGACAGGAAGCACCATGTGTAGTCTGCATGTACAATTAACAAATATCTATGTGTGGTATCATAAATTACTTGGTCTCTGATTATAACTAGTTTTTTCTTTGCACAGGACATGACTACCATTTCATTTAAATGCTGTTTCACATTTTGACTTTGAGTATATGAATTGTCTGTAAAAGTGTGCAGATCTAATTGGAACTGCCCACAGGCAGAGACAGAGCAATCAGCACACTGAAATTGCCAAGTAAACCAGTGAGGCCCAGTGTTTTAGCAAACAAAATCACAAAACTGTACAAATCAAATGCACTGTGCTGGGACAATTCTAATATTGAAGGAGGCATGAATGCAGTAGTTCACTCCAACACTAGTGGGGAGTGATCCTCTACCACTAGCTCCAATTTTTTACTCAAGACAAAAATAGTATTCCAAAGTTGCAAAGTAACTTTTAGAACTCAGTTCAAATCAAAATTATCAATGAGGAAACTGAAATACTGTTTCAAATAGTGTTGGGAAACCAGATTGGTCATTGAAACTTAAAAATCACCTTTAGTTTGCAGGTTCTGGAGGTTTTGCTTCTAGAGATTATTTGATTTCTAATTTTAAAAATATGAAAGGAACACAGTTTTGAAAAATCGAACGTTTTTTTACTCCATGAAAAAGGAGATATGAATTCCCATAAAGAGATGAAACCAGTGTAGTCTCTTAATTTACACTCTTCATTTTTGATCCCTTGCCAGTGACTGCCCAATGCTGGTTAGTTTGAGGAACGAGATAGCAAGAGGTAGATAATCCTTTGAGGCTGATATGGATATCAACCTATAGAATGATACCTCTTGGAAAAATCACAAACAAAAACTGGCCCAAGGCAAAGTAAGACAAACTCCTAAATCCTTTGAATAAAGTTTGTGCTGCAGGAATGAAAGTGCTCAGACCTCGATCACAGAGTTTTAGCACTCTATAGTGAGGAATTTTAAAAACTCCACAAGCTGAATTACAATGGAGGTGCTGATGGGACCTTAATGACTGTAATATGTACAGTCGTGAGTGCCTCTTACCTGATAGAAAGTGCCATCCTGTGAGCAGACTTGCGAAGATGAGCAGTTCTGACACCGAAACTGCGAAGGAGATGATTTTCTGATCAGATAAGAGGCATCCACAGCTGGACATACACATTTACCATTTATTGATTTTAAAAAAAATTAAATGTAAAGGTTACAATCAATTTACTTATTTAAAAACAGGAAAGACTTGTTTAATGAATAAATGGATATTTTTCCCTTTTCTTGTCTATCTCATGTAAGGTCCACAGCTATGCAGTAAAAGCCCCTGGTCAATAGTACCAGAGACAAAGATAATGGATTCACTTGATCTTCATTCAGAAGAGATTGTTAATTAATTACCACTGCAATTTCACTGAGGAAAACAAAATCATAGAAGCCTAGATATTACTGGATTTATTGCCAGCAAAATGAAATTTTTAGAGGTTTTAATCATCTTTGACGTCAGGGGAGTTATTTAAAAATACATGAAAGATAAGATGAACACATACCTGGCTATGCTGCGTGTATATAAATACATTTACAATCTTAACCAGGAGTTGTGAACTCTTGCATTCACTAAATGTAAAAAACTATAGTTCTGATATTTTTGAAAAATTTTAGTGCAAATTTTTTTTTATCAAGATCATAATTTACTGTTGCCTCCAATTTCATGCAGCTGCCAAAAGTCAATTTGTAGGCAAGGGCTGCAGGATGAAATGCCATGAAAAAAAGTCCATTATCACTGAAATTGTTGCCTCAACATTTCTTAATAGGACAGCCAATGCTATGAAAAATACAAGATGGCAAACCAAACAGACATCCACTGGTTTCAAGGTAGTATTGGAAAAAATTCTAGTTAAAGCTCCCTTGGGGGTTTCAGCAATCACTAGATTTCAGTGCAATATTACTTTCAAATTTATCGAATACTTGCCTATATACATTGACCTTCCTAATTCCTGTCAAAATCTATTCTTCCCCCTCCAACTTCAGATGAAGATAAAACTTTAGGAAACTTGTGAATTTTTTACTCTACAGTGTGTTAATTCTCTGCTAATCTGTCTTCTCTGCCCGTGCCCCAGCACTTTTTATTCTAAGCACTAGGAAGCTTAAAACAAATAAAGAATAGAAGAAATTTGGAATTTTCTCCAGATCAGTACATTAAGATATGTTAAATGCTTAACCTTAGCTGCACTCCAATTTAGCCTCCACTAGTAGTGATAGACAAACTTGCATGTACTACAAAGCAATAAAGAGTGAAGACCAATCAACAGGCACACACAAACAAATGCATAAAATAAAGAGAAGAAAAGGGGATATGACTTCTAATAAAAGAAATAAAATATACAAGGCAATACCAAACCAAACTGAATATCATTCCTGAAAAAAAGTCTTAAAGTTAAATACTGCAATTCTAAAAGATACACTTGCAGCAAGGAAAACCCATCTGGCTGTTATCTGGATGTTATTGTTATACAGCATATCCAAAAAGAATAGATGTAGTATTAACAGAAACAGTAATAAAACAATTATATTTCACTAGTAATTTTTCAGTGCCACTTTCAGTTTATTGACTGAATAAAACAGGTTCTTACTGAAGAACTGTTGGATGCAGATTCCCCAACTATTGTAACTCAAAAGGTCACCAAAAGCAAATTTGCTGAAAAAGAACAAGGGCTTGGGTTTTCAGTTACTTGACTTAAAACTCTGAGCAGAACTTGCATGTACACATCATACATCCACTATTTTGAAGTGTCAAAATCTACACAATATATGTGCTGAAGGGTTTCACCCATAGGGTTTTACATAAGAAATTCAGAAAACATGCAGAAGGCATTTTTAAATAGGGTTTTTTTGAAGGGTCATAGATTCTATTCAGGCCTAAGGTGTGAAAGGATGTATAGTCTCTATAATAAATATACCAAAATATCATTTATCAATAATGTAACAGCATTTACGTTTTCGCCTCTTAGTCTCCATCTTGTCATATAGATGAATTCCATAGTATGATCCTTCCCCATGATTTCTCCGTTGCATAGTACATCCAGCTTAAAATATAACAGAACAAACAGTAAGACAAAGGGATGCAGAATTTTAATGTCTAAATGAACTGCTAAGTGAATCTCCAGAGTTAATCCCTCCACTCCTATTATTACACAACAATTCTATCAGACATGTATATCAAATCTGGATGAATACAGCATGCTGACAGTATGTTATTTTGTACATTGGTATTCAGCTGATATTTTTTCACTTTTGCCTTTTTATTTGAAGTGTGGACAGAAGGAAGTCTGCTACCAAGGTATGAAATCACCAATAGACAATCATTCCCTATATTTAGCTACACTACACAGTATCTATTTGAAGAGAAAGCCTTGTGCTGTATTTTGAAGTCCACCTTGTTATGCCTTTCAAAACCAAAGATATAAACCAGATGTACAATAAAATAAACTTTTAAAAATTAGTTTAAAAACAACTATAAATTACAAGAAAAATGCACTTCAAAGTATACAGACATTCCTTAACTAAAAGCAAAAGACAATGAAAACCAATGATCTCAGTGTGAAAAATATCTACTTTAAACTGTATTATAGCATATTACTGCTGCTCACCACTGCAAATATTTGACAGTATTTTCATTATTAGAGCTATAATGATTTCTGGGTTTTAGACAAAAAAAAAAAGTCAAAATTTTGAAGTAAGCAGATTCTTTGTAACACAAACCATTAAAGTACCAGACGGATTAAAAACCAACTGACAGCAAATAGGCTGGTCAGCATGTTATGACACTGTGACAAACTCCTGTCCATAACTGGTGCACCAAACTTAACTCAGCCCTCCCCCTGACCAAAGCTGCTGCTGGTGCTAAAGACAGTCTGCCCCACATGGAGCCTTTGGCTGAAGAAATAGTCTGTGCTTCAGTCTAAATTCCTGTATCCCTGGAAAGAGGGAAAGCAGGTTTAAACATGATTAAAATTCATAGAAATGTATTATGTTGCAGGGAAATAAACATACAAACATCTTTCTTTCAAATGTACCTCATAGGAACTCGGAAGTTTTAATTTTAAGCTGAGAAACTTTTTGATAGTTCCCACGGTCACTCGAGTAGAACAGCGGATAAATTTCTTCATTAAGCCCTAAAGCAGCAGCAACAAATCAGAAAAAGCACGTCAGAAATTCTGGAAAATGTGAGCAATCTTTAGTGGAAGGACAGCTGTAGCTGATAATTTTTTCAACCAGTAATCCATTTTACTGCATTCTTTTCTAATTCATAATGACATCATAAGTTTGTTTTTGTTCACTTCATTTCAAAATTTAAATTGAACAAGTTCATTTGACCCATCTCTGGTTCTAATGATATTTCTGAAAGATACAGAAGGGAGGAAAGAAAAAAACCAAAACCAACTACCACCAAACCCATCAAATCCCCAGAAGAACTTAAATAATCAATGTGTTTGTGTTAGCAACACTGGGAGTCAAATAAATGTTGCATTTCTTAGAAGTGTTAAGAATCTCCAAAGTTATACGTGTAACATAACACACAGAAAATACAAGTAGTTTTATTAGAAAAGTTCTTAAATATATTTTCCCTTTTATTCTTTTATTTGTAATTTATTAAAACATTTTTAAAATCTAAGGTTATTTCTAAAGACTTTCTTCTAGACTCAGTATTTTAGGTAATCCTCTTCAGGAATAGAAACCAAATATCCCTAATCCTTAACACAGCAATTGGTAGGTATTATTCCACACATTTTGCAGACTGATGTGATCTCCCCAAGGCCACAGACAACACATCAGGGTCAGAATCAGGTTTACAGCTCAGAAGACCTGAATCCCAGTCATTCAGGACACCACATATTTGATAAGCAGGTTCATTCTAGCATGTTAAGACAGTAATTCTGAAGGTATGAGGCAGCTCACCTACAGCTAACTTTATCAATACCTCTGTGGTGTTCTGTAGTCTGTTGTGTAATGCAGTTACATACCATTAAAACTGTAGACTACAAAACTATAATCCACACACAAATGAAAATTCCAGTGCCACAGATGGCTTTCTGTATAGAACTGTATTTTCCACAACATTCCAAAGATGCACTGAAATGCCTCAAAGGAAAGGACTAAATAAGCATGGAAGTGGGAACAGGTACATTCAGGTTTATTTTTAATGGTTATTAAATAATTTTGTTCCTGTAAGATGCTACTGTGTCATCAAGAACTTCAGCACAGCCTGTTTGCTACTCACTTTGACGACATTATCTCCTGACTGCCCATTGTTGCGTAAACAGTCGAGGCAGATTGCAATCTGTGGGTCACTCCTGTGATAGTCTTTATCTTCTTCATTTTCATCACACTCCTCGTCTACTTTGGGTTTATCAGCTTTTGGACTTTCATCTGTAAAATATGAAGATCATATTATTTAAGAATAAAGTAATTTAAAAATCACATACTTATTGAAATAAGGCATCTTTATAAGCCATACTTTTTCTTCACATTAACTTTACACAATTTTAATTCAGTGCATTCTTAAACTGACCAACTTAAAAAAACTTCTGGAAACAAATTTTTAGTACTGAAATTTTAATGCAATATGCAAACAACAGATTTCTATGGAACAGAAAATAATTACTTGATGGACTATACTGGGTATGGCTGTCTACTTCTGATACGTCCAATAATTAAAACCCTGCAACTGTGCATGCATCACGATCACTCAGATATGCAAACCTACCATACAGTGTGACAGTTCAGTGACAAAAATAATGTTTTAAAATAAATAATAGAATGACTAACCAACCCCAACATTTATATATCAAAGTAATATGGCTAATCAATTCATATTATCTGTCACAATAATCCAGTGAAGAAAAGTTCCTGTAATGTAATCACAAGGTAAGCGAAACCTTAGATTTTGACCAAATCTAAATAGGTCACTGTAAGAACTCCAGCTGTTTCTCTCCAGAATGATTTTACAACTAAATAGCCATATATTTACTTACTCCCTTTTAAAAAGAAAAAGTGCAAGAAAAGAGGAAAGGTCTGTGTATTTTACAGCAGAGTTTATACAAACTACATAATCACATACAAAATGTTATCCCCTTTCACTCTGCTGTCAACATGTTCTAATGGCTCCTGGTTTAAAATTCTAACTCTTTGGAAAAGTACAATCTTGTATAGTTTAGAAAGATTTAGCAAAGTCGAGCATTCACATGCTACGACTAGCAAGACATCTAGATAAGGCTGCAATGTATGTAAATAATAACCATAAAATTGAGTAAGTTCTAAAGATTTAGAATACAGTATACAATAATATGCATTTGGGGGTTTTTTTTCTGTATCCCCAACTTACTTATTTTGATTTAAAACAAAGGTTGCTCTCTATTGGAATAAAACATTGTCACAATTAACTTGAATAAGCTGCTTTCATGTTTTTTAAAAAACTTTCAGATCAAGTTATTCTGCTTTCCTACACTTATCAGATTCTAAAGGAATTTAGAAGAGTTCAGATGAAAAAATGGAATGTAAACTTTAATAAACACCAAGTTATGGCTAAGTTTCTTGACACAGTAATTAGTTGACTTTGTTCAGTTTACATATTCAAGATGAGTTTTAAGCTATATTCATTACTTTTCTCTCTTACATCGTTGAAGTTTTCAATAATTAGGAAAGATTTATTCCCAAGTCCTTATTAGCTATGGCCACATTTATTTGAATGTGTATCATACATACATTTTGTTCCCATCCTCCTCCTATGTGCAGAATTCACAGTATCAAACTACAATTTTTTTTTTCCCCTGAGAGTCCAAGAAGCAAACTCTTTCAATCAAGCAGGTGCAATCCACCTGTCTCAAGTATTTGTTCACTTCAGGCTGGAGAGTACCAATGAATATTTTTTCTCTGTACCATGATACTTCATGATTCATCAATTCTTTCTGGTAACCACTCTCCTACAGGAGTCACCAATGCCAGAGATATGCTTTATTGTTTGGGGTTTTTTCGTTCTGATATGTGAAAATTTTAAGTCCTGGGATTTTTTTAGAGCTCTTAGATGCTTAGGTTAGGAGCTGTGCTGCAACCTGTGGCACAGCATATGACAGACTCTTAAACTACAGTGACAATCTGATTGCAGGGCATGGTAGTGACAACTGAAACAGTCTCTTCTAAATGAAATTATCCTCAGCAAATAATTTCTTCCCAGGGAAGAATGCTTGTTTGTGGCAGAAAATAGCTTAAGTGCTCATAATTTGTATCAATGAGTTGTCATGACTTACAAATACTTTGTAGAGACAAAGAGTCATAGCCCCAGGCTACAATCTCTAATGGAGTTGGATACATCTGTAGCTACTCAAAAGAATAATTTTTGAGTTAGAGCCTTCCTCTCATTCACAAAAAACGATCCAAGCTTGCACTGCACTTACTAACTCATTTCCATTGGGTTTATCATTAAATTAGGAGAGGAAAGTAGAGAAACAGAAGAGTAAGTTGGTCAAAAGTAAGTCACATTCTACAAATTTGCAAATTATCTGTTGATTCCTTCTACGTATAAAGCAGAAGACCATTTTCTGAACAGTCAAGAAATGTCTATATCTCACAAAAATATTTGCAAACTATTTTTAAAACTGAACAGGTACACACTACATAGTGTACTGTAGTAAACGAATATAATTTCATTTAAACTGTTCTGCAGTTCATAATTTATTTATATAATAGAGAAAATTATAAGATATTTACTTGACAGTTACCCTTTACTGAAAATAGGTATTTTTAAACTTAGCAGAGTCTTTCAAAAGTTATTTAAAATCAAATCAAATAGGCTATGGTATTAACTTGAAGCCAAATTAAAGGGGCACAAAACCAGCTGGAGGTAGGCCTTGCTTAGCACCTCAATACTGAATTTCAAAGTTCATGGGTCAACTACAAAAAATGAAGTAAAAAAAACCAAAAAAAACCCAACCAAAAAGAAACAAACAAATAAAAAAGCATTGTAGAATCTATAGAAAATAATTATTTAGCATGTGTGGAAAACTGTTTCATTGCTTGTCATAACTAATTCTTGACAACCTCCTACTTAACAGATGGTCAAATCTGGTAAGAGAAAGTAATTTGTAAAAACTCTGTAAAAAATTCTGTGTCTTGCTCTATTAAGAAAATTAGGAATTCAGCTGGACAATTGTAAGAGCGTTGCAAGTGAGAGCCTAGGGTAATGTAAACAAAAGTAAAACAGCTAGAGTTTGTTAACCAACTGGTTGATAGACAAGCAGTAGTATGTGAAGGCCCATACATTTGCAAAGATTTACTACAAGTTTCTGTAGTATCTCTGAATTCAGGAAAAAAAAAATGTACTTGTGTCAGTGAAGAAACTGGTCTTAATAAGCAGTGTTACTAAACACAGAGATGAGAGAGGGGAAAAAATCATCACCTTGTCCATTTTCTTGAGGTTTGTTTTTCTTCCAAAATTCGATCTCTCGCTGCAGTTCCTCTAGTTAACATCAAAGAACAGTAATGTGAATTTTTAAATCAATACCAGGTATATAATTAGAAAAAGCCATATTCCCTCCACCAACCCAAGCAGCTCCCAAAACCAAATGAGAAACTTACGTTCTCGAAGTCCAGGCACCAACTTAAATATAATTTCCTCTAAGGTGTTATCCAGCCTTTCAGAGGGAAAAAATACATTTCACATTAAATGGATACTAGCATTTTAAGTATTTTTAGTGTTTAAATAACAAAAGCTTTTGAATAATGAGTTGCACTTTTCTGTTAAATAATAAATCCTGTCAAAGCCAACTGATTTTAGCTTGAGAAACAACATGCATTAAAGCTTATCTCAATCACCTCCTAAATAGATTTATCATAGAAATAACTAAAGAATTAATTTTTTAACATATAAAGATAAGAATGAAACAAAAGCTAAAAACATTATACTCCAAATTTTTTATTTTTTGAATCTGTATTACACACAAACAGTAGTGTTACTAGAAGGAACAGACTGGAAAAGTAGCATCCAATTTTAAGGTCCAGCTCATGAGTAGTAAGCATGAAAATTATAAACTCCATTATGATACTAAGTGTTGAAGCACTTTGGTAATAAGCCTGTTACAAAAAACTGAACAGACTATTCCCTATTTACCACACCACAGACAAAGCAGTCTTGGCAGGATAAAGAAGACCACAGTGCATCCATGCTGCTCTGACTTGACAGTTCTCAGTAGCCAGCAGTTAATTTGAACTATTTAAATCTGCCATGTGTTGTACCCCAGAAGAGAGTACACAGCACAGGCATGTCCCCTGATACCCTGCTATTAGTGCCAAAACTAGTTATTACAGCCCCTTCCAGTGTACACACAGCAGTTACCCTTGTTGCTGAAGCTAAAATACTTTTCTTTCCTTTTCTCTGAATTTAACCAACTCTTCTATCCATTTAGTTTATCATCTGCTTTCTAGTTCTACTTCTTCTCCTGGTCTCTTATCCTTCCATTTCCTCTGGATTTCATTCAGTTTCCTTTTCCTTCCTCTCCATGACAAAATAAAAGACTAAATAATAGAGGGAAATTAAGAATCTTGACATTCAGTGAGAATCTGGCATATTCTAAATTGCCTTATTTTTTCATCTCAATAACAATATATTTCTTCACATATATAATTGCAAATACACGTGTGTACATGGTATTAATAATACACTATAGTTAACCACTATAGTGGTTAACTGTTCTGTCATTTGTTCAGCAACAGTTGCAAAGTAGGAGTAAGACTGAATGTTTTTATTGTTGAGGAATGCCTACAATCCATATAAATTGATAAAAATTATCTTAAAATACATATATGAGTATTCAAGGTTCTCTTTACAGAATTTCTACTTGTACTTCAAAGTTTACAATTAGACCCATTATCCAACCATCAAATTCTGAGACTAGATCCCTGTGGTACCCATCAGTAGATTCAGTCATACCACAGAAATATTCATGTTTCAGCTACAACCACAGTCCATTTTTAATTGCTTCTTCTTAAGGGGACAACAACTACAAAAATTCAGTGAGTGAAACATATCTCCCATAAAACAAAGCAGCACAGAGAGAGCACTTTCTCACAGATAAGAGGGAAATTAAAATTGTAGGATGTCTGTGTGTTTGATTTCTGGTAGAGGACAATGTAGGTCTACCTTCCCAGATGGTGTATCTTGTAGCCTCCTCTGTCAGTATCTGAGGGAACTACATGGTACTGCTTTCTGTGAGGTCCCCACAGCAGAGCACTGGGAACCTGGGAACATGGCTTAGAAACAGAATTCATTTCATACTATAAAAAAGCTCCAACTTTCATAATTTACTCATTAAAATAAATAAAATAAGGACTTCAAAAGAGAACATCACTACCTTAATTAAAAATCCCTCTGTTCTTGAGGATGGTATAATACATGCTGGTTTTCTTTTGTTTATTTTTGAAAATTCCCATTTAGCACTTTCTAATTTACTTTCAATGGCCCAAAACAAAAGTCACCGGTAATGCTAAAATAGCAAAAAAGTCCAGTATACTTTTCAAATTTACAGTGCTAGAAGCAAGAAGTGGCTTCCCACTCTAGTCAATGACTTAATTTTTTTTCCAAAAACTAAACAAAAAAACCTTCTTTCTTTACAGAGGATAAATGGTAACAAATACTCTAACAAGGAGAAGAAAAAAAAGTCCAATATGATTTTTAAATGCAGGGAAACTAAAAGTTTAGGGAAAAATGAAATTATTACAAGATTCTCAATTTCAGATGCATCTTTCAATGTTCCCATACTCCACACATATAAGCACTGTGACATAAAGATTTGTATTTTTGTGTCTCACATCAATCCCTTCCAAAATGAAACTACTTGAAAAAGGTTGTCTCAGTTATTTTCTATATTTCCTGTTAATGCTGAAAAAAGAACATTAATATTTTACAGACACGTCTTTCCATTCCCACATCTTCTATATTCAAATCTCCAAAGCAGAACATATAGAAAGAAAAACCAAGCATTTCTATCAGCTTAGTATATAGCTCCTTTTTTCACCTCTTCTATAATACTGAACGAGTTACAAGATCAACACTCTCTGATAACTACAGTAAATGTGAACCAAATTAAGGCTATTGCTCAGGAAAACTTGCATGCACAGGAGGTATGCTAGCAAGAGAAAAATTTTCATTTTAGAGCTCAGTGTTGGATTTCAGACTTGTCTTGTAGTTACAAGAGACCCCAAGTGCTGCCAACTAAGAGATACATGTAAAAAGCCCACATAGTTATGAAGCTCTTCAGAACTGAGTTTAGCAGTAGTTTATAAAGCTTCTCTGAGAGATCTTAGTTAAAACTCCTAAGTGGTGTTCAACACAATTTCTTAGAAAATGACTGCATTCTTTAGCAATGATGTGGCTGATCTCCATGGTCAGAGTGTCAGACTTGTATTAAGTTATGCAGGCAACATCCAGGAAAGTTAACTCCATTGCAAGGTTCACATGCTCTTCTGATTATTAGTTTAGCAAATATTTAAAGTTGGTTCATAAAATTCAACCAGGAAACTACTAACTATATGCAGTTTCTTGGCAAAGAGACCAAAATGATTCTAAAAGGAGTTTCAGAAAATAAATGCATAGAAAATAGCTCTTCCCACATTTCTGGCTTGTGCTCTCAACTTTCCTCACCCATCTATAATTTCCTGCTCAAAGGACAATATTTGTTTACTAAACATCTGCTACACGTTTCATAAAATGCATTTCTCATCTCATATGAAGTGGTCCTATCAGAATAAAAGAAATACTTCTAAATGCTTTTGTTTTCAGCTTATTAGTAGCCCATAGCATATTCTGCTATGACTCACACAGCACCTCAGAAACTGCCAGGAAATCAGAAAAAATAATATACATAAACCTGCTCAGCCCTACCCTTCCAAAAAAATATTCAGGTGACAAAGACTTAGACCAATAACACCCTTTCCAGTTGCAGAATTCAATCTCTCTGTTATGCTCTTGGTACATAACTGGGAATGGCTGTGCACACATGGATCAGTCAAAAATCAAAGCAACATATGACAAATTGTAACAAAACCAATGGCATCAGAATATTATACCAAGCCTAGTAAATTCCAGATGTAACTTTATATATTTATGTTAATGTAAATGTAAGTCCTTCTAAGTTCACAACAGTATCACAAAACAATAATACTGGGGAATGAGCTGGAGGTAGTGTTGGGAGTGAGGGCATGAAGTGCCTTCATCACTCCAGGAAAACATGAAGTTCTTCCACTTATGATGACATTTCCTAATTTTTCTATCTTATCAGATGACTATCATCTTTGTTTCAACATACCACCCCTAAAAGTGAATCCAGAATTTTATGAAAAATAATTGTTTTTTAAAAGGTATGTTAATGCTCAAGAAAGGGTATCTTTAATGTAAAAACTTCTTTTCATGAATGTCTTTTCATTAATCTTACAGCAGATTTCAATTCAGATTGGTGGACTTATGCCTTGAAAAACATTGCTTTTAACATTATTCATTTTCTACATGTCACTCTAAAAAGAAAAAAATTGCCATGAGGTTTAGAATTCCCTAAATAATATGAAAAAACAACCCTCTAGAATTTAATTTCATGTAAAGAATAAAAGCTATCTGGTTCATTTATGTGTTTAATAGAGATACTAATTTTTTTTTAACTTGTACAATAGAACAAGTATTTCTCTGTCTTTCCCTTATGTTTCCTCCTTTTACTGTATCTGAAAAAAATCAATTTAGAATGTAGTGAGAACTGAGAAAATAACAACTTATATGGCTTAGAACAGTTAATATATGCACTATACAAATAAGCAAAACAATTATTGCCCTTTTAGGATAAAGACGATAAGATTTTTTTGTTGTTGTTCTTCCATTTCAGCAAATGCTGTAGAATAGATTCTTACCTTAACATTTCTAGTGGATTGGTCTCATGCACTTGGTTGCCACACCTGGGACAGTCATTGCTGTCTTCAAAGTGCTGAACAATACAAGTCTTACAAACTAAGACAGAGAAGGAAAAAAAAAAGAAAAAAAACCCACTTAGACAAAATCTAAATAATATTGCTTGAGTATGAACTAATGATACCTAGTAGCTACTTCATAATCAGAAATAAAAGAGTATTGGCTTAAAGTAAATAATTACAATGTATCTTATCCCCTTCTTGTTCCTCAAAACCATTAGTTCTGCTCCACTGAGACACCAAGGTCAGCAGCACAGGTTGGACTTATAAATTATGAGACATTTTTGCTACCTAGAATTCTCCCAGCATCATAACACATGAAGCCCATAGCCTGTACCTCCTTAAAGAACAGGTTCTCAGGTATGTGCTGGGGAGCTTCAGCCAGCACAGCCCACCATCACCTCAGCTGATCTGAAAATTACTTACACACTCCTGTTTCATGGTGTTGCTTGCAGCTGAAAATACTGGTTTAAATACTTACTGTGAGAGAAAACGTCACAGAAATTGTAGACAGGTTCAAAATGTTACCCTTTCGACACAGGGCTTTCCAAAGCAATGACAGAATGCACACTCAACATTTAATATTTGAGCCTTATAGTGAAAAATCAGGATCAGGACCATGGCAAGTATCAATAAACCCAAAACAACAAAAATGTGAATTTAAAAACCAATCAACTAAAAGTAAACTAAACAAGGTGCTATACTACTGTTGCTTTCAAATGATTAATTACAGACTGTACATTTTAATGTCATTAATTATGGAAGCCAAGCTGATGAGAACAACTATGCCTGCTATTATTACTGCACAAAAATGTTTTGGATGGAGATAAACTCTACCCTCTTCTTATTAATTCACCTAGACCGAAATAAGAACTGCAAATTCATCAGTAAATGGACTGAAAAAATAAAAGGACTGCTGTGACTGCAATATGCTTTCTGCTGAAACACTTAATTTTTTTCAGCAATTACTTAAAGAAGTATGAACATCTCTAAACAAGTTAGTAAATCCTAATTATAAGACAACTCTAGGAAGCTTGAACTTCATTTAACAAACAAAGCCTTTATTTACCTTTGCCTTGGAATGCTCAGAAATATCAAATCAGCTGATGCTGACAATGCACACACATTAAACTTCCATGTAGGTGTTGTTTTCTGTTTTAAATCACTAACTTAAAGACATTAACTTCACAGCCCAAGATTCTCAAGGAATTGTAAAATAACTCTTCTGCCAGATAAGCTTTTCAGCTACAGCACCAGATAGCTCCTAATCCTGGTATCTATATTGTTCTGAATTCACTGCTTCTGTCAGGAGAAGGACTATGGGCTAGGGGTGGGTGATGACAATACTGATGAACTTCCACGTTAAGAGTCACCAGCTGTCTCAGAAATGCTATTAGTTGGAAGTCTCAGTTTAAAGAGTCTGCAGGGAAAAGGGCTGAGGAGCAAGTATGATGATGAAATTGTGAAGTCTAACACAGATGTAAAAAAATTCCAAATGTTACTGTCATTTGGAAATTCAGCTAAAAGTCACTGAGGTAGATAACAGAAGAGTTTGGCTTAATCTAGACCTCTTCAAACTTGACTTCATAGAAACTGAGCTTAAAGATAACTCTTTTTCAATGGAGTTTCATCTGCTAACTCCCATAACAAAGGAAGGAGTTCTTATTTTTTTGGTAAGCCTTCTGCCTAGTATAAACAGCAGCATCTCTACAGGGTCTTTCTAGCCTGACACCAAGTTAAAATGATAAAGAATAAACAAAGAGGAAACATTTGTAAAAATGTAATTACAACTGTTCAGTATTAATTTTGGAATTGATAAGCTCAACCTCTAACCTTCTCTTGTTTGGAAAATGTCCAGACTAGATGAGGCTCTGAGCAACTTGAACTAGTGGAGGGTGTCCCTTTCTCATGGGAGAAGGGTCAGAACTAAGGGTCTGTTCCAGACCAAACCATTCCATGATTTTCTTTTTTTTTTTTTTTTTTTGCAACAGAGACTCAGAGAATTAGCACAAAAATTCTTCACAGGGAGAAGGGGTTTTGTATAAATACCAGAGTGATTTGATTTCTTTTCTATATGCAATAGAATTAGCCTCCTGAAAAAGTTTCCTTGCATTTTAGAAAAACTTCCAGAAATTTTTAAGAGAATTTAATTCCCTTCACTCGCTCTCAGGATTTCTGTTCCTATCAGAGAAGTTCTTGAAGTTTGTGATGAGATGACACTCTTCTAACTGTATTGAGTTGTTTTGTAAAGCTATTTTACATTTGGGCTTCACAGGTTTTTTGTTTGTTTTCCAAACTAAAGACAAATAGGGCTTATCTGAGCTATAGCTTTCATGTACATCTAAAAGAAATTTGAAATTATGACTATTCAGAAGAACTCCATGCCATGGGATCAATAACTAATACACTTATTTAAGTCAGATAATTGACTCCATAAAATCTCCCAAACACTAAACACTGCTAAAGATAAAGCATGCTAATATCCAGAATAATGTAATTGGAAGACATATTTATAATATAAACCAACCTATGGAAAGGAACTGAATTCCTCAGTCTGAATATATTTTTGTGTTCTCTTTATACCTTTTGTTTTCCAGAGGAGACGACACCCTTGGAAGGCATCCATGGTCCAAGAAAGGACCTAATGATTAATGAAGAGCTTCATTTCCAGTGTAGGAAAGATCTTTACAGAAAAGACATAATAAGGAACCAAGAACCTTATTCCAGACCTATATGGATGTTTCTCTATGCCAATAAACACACAGATCTGGATCATGTGTTTGTACAGCCAGCTCAATACCATAAAAACCCCCTTGAAACTGTAAATCAATACTGAAGTAATCTAAACAAACTTTTGCTTTTTCTCACGTAGATCTATGGTGCTATGAGGATTTGCCAACCAAAACAAAATGTGATTTACCAACAGGAATATAAGGGTAAAAAATGCATATAAATTCTAGTATGCAGGAATAATGAACTGATACATGATATTCCTAGTGGGATCATCAACCAAATATTTTCCTATATGATAGGTATAATCATCCTCTGCTACCCTCAGTGTAAAACACTGAACATTTTTCAAAGCCTATCTCTTTGCAGTTTCAGAAAATAGAATGAAATCTAAATATTGATTAAAAAAGGTAGGCAGAAAGAGAATCCTCAAACACAATTAAATGACAAACATCGTTAATTCACCACCTCAGGGGAAAAAACAAACTCTGAACCAAAACCCTTCAATGCTTCCAGTACAGATTAACAAAATAATATGGTTTATTTTGCTTTACTGTAGGTCACGGTAGGGCAGCAAACAGGCAAAAGAAAACTGCTTAACCTAAATGTACAGTTTGTGGAATTTTGAGGTATGTGCTACACATGACAGTGAAATGAGAACTTGAATTTCATAGTTGTACAATGACATTTCAGATGAGACACAACAGAAGTTAAACTTATGTAAGATGACTTTCTATGGCTGATAAAAGTACTTGTGTGACATATGCAAATTGGCTGGAACCATAACAATGCTGTCTTCCAATACAGAGATATCTGGTTCACACACTCTTTCAGATCTTTGTAATCAGATGAAAAACATAGATACAAGTGCCAAGACTGTGCTGTATGTCACAAACAAACAAAAAAAAGTACACATCTTTTGAACAGCTACATACATATGTATCCATCCAGGTCACTGTTTAAATGTTGATTAATGAGCTACCTAAATAAAACTTCATATTACGTTTTTGAAATAAATTATTCTACAAGATAACGTTTAATTAGTTAACTGTGGTGTAAATTCTATGTCAGAATTCATCCTTTGAATTCTTCCAAGGATTTCCTCTCAAAGTTAATCACTCTGATTCAGTGAGCAAAGGAACAGCATAGGATATGCACGGCTAGTGGAACATCAAACCCATCTCACTGATGGCACAGAGGTGCAACAAGTCATTTGGTAAGTTTACTGAAGTATTTAATAATCTACCTTAAGCCTGCTTTAAAACAGTACTTAGTTTTAGGGGAAGTGTTTGCTTAAAAACAGGATAGAAAACTTCACTTAACCACCCTTTTCAGAAACTATACAAGTGGGACTACTCATGTCTTAATTACTACTACCAGACACAGTCATACTAGATTATCTTCTATTAAAAGGGAGAATTTCAGTATGTGATAACCAAGAAAGACGTTTTGTGTTGCAAATTATTAAAAAATAACATTTAGGCCCTGCTACATGCCATTGACTAAAGTTTCTGCAGGAGAAGGAGTCTGAAAACAGCTCAGCTTGCTTGTCTGAGGGTGAGAAATTTTGCTGCAGTGAAGTTTTTTTGGGATCTTCTGTTGACAGCATAGGTTTTAGCAAAAAGCTGAAAACCACTCTGCTTGAAAAATTATTTTATATTGAAAATTACATCTCTAGTAAATTTCCTGCAGGGAAGGACATTTCTGAAAGTTCAATTTCTTAACACAAGTATTAGCGAGACCAACTAGGAGTAATGCACCTTTTGATTTCCAGTTCATAAACAGGGAAAAGTTGGTGATGAATAGAGCCAACAGCCACAGGGAGCAGCTTGCCTTGAGGTGAGTTGAGGATCTTGAGAAAGGAAACACACTTAAGTAGCACAGTTAGGACTCTGAACTTTAGGAGATGGGACTTTAGCTTGTTTAAGCAACTGCTCATCAAATTTCCCAAGGAGACTATCATTGGAAAGAGACTTAAGAGAGCTGGCTGAGGTATACAGCCCACTGTACGGAGACTTATGTCAGAAGAACTGCTTAGTGCACGAGAATTGCTTAGTGCGTATGGTCCCTAATTAATATGCTAAAGTAGATCATATTAGAAGTGGAAACAACAATGGGAAACAAAAGGATATAAAATCACTAGTCTGGCACTTAGAGACAAAAGTAGGAAAGCCAAGGCCCAGCTATAGCTAAAACTGATGAGAGACATAAGAGAATTGTGTAAGTATGCTAGTAGTTGAAGGAAGCTTAGACAAAATATGCCTGTTAATGAATGAGAGAAACAAGTCAGGAATAGCTTATACAGAAAGTTTTGAAGTCCTCAGTATCTTTTTGCCTTGGTCTTCACAGGCAGTGCTTGATCCTCCCTGAATACTAGCTTGAGTTGGGAAGGAGAGGGATGATCAACAGCCAAGGAGCAGCAGGTTACAGCTTACTGACAAAGACTGGATGTATTTAAGTCTACAGGCCAGTAAGGACTCACTAAGATGAAGGCTCATCCCCATAATCAGGGTGATTATGAGCGGTACCCCATGACTAGAAAAGGGTGGTGTGTTATGCCCACCTGTAATAAAGAGGGGAAGGATGACTCAGGGAAGTACACCTAAACAGCCAACTCCAGCTGGGAAGATGGCAGATTGCATCATGTCCCTTGGAGTTAATTTCCAGCTATGTGAGGGACAAAAATGTAATCAGGAAGTGGCAAGAGCAATTTGCCAAAATCAAATAATGCTACAGGCTGGCAGGTGATGTAACAATAGCTTGTACCATTTGAACAGCAGCTACAGGAGTGACAGAGCCCATCTTCGGGGGAGTGGCAAATAGCATCCCAAGCAATGGTCACATGTTGACATTTGGCAGGACATTCAGAAAAACTAGATAAAGACTGTAGCACTAGAAATGGTTATTAAGAGAGGCTGTGGAGACTCCATGTTTAGAAATTCAAATGTCAACTACAGAGACATGGCTTGACCTGGTAGAGTGCTGGCACCTAACCTGCCTCCTCAATGAAGTTACCCTAGACAACCTCCAGATGTTTGTTGATGTTTTCAACCAAATTTCTACGATTGTGTAAACAGTCTGTTATTTTTTAAGATACTAAAGAATGTTCTTGAGGAAAGTTTATTTTGCAAATTTTATAAGTGCACACTGTACTAAACAATGGAGTGACTCAGGAGACAGATGATGGGACATGCCCTTTAGCTCACATCCAGCCTGCTTCCATCAGTAGTTCTTAACCTTGACAACTGTAACAGTAGTATAACAGACTAGAAAAAAAGGTTTCAGTCCATAAGACAAAACCATTCTGTTGAAAGTTGCAAAAAAAAAAAATGAAGTTCTAAATTTGCAGAATAAGTAATTTTGCACTAACATAACCATTTCCTTTCCAACAGAGATAGGAAAGTCTGCACTTCTGGTACTCAAGCTGCACTTAGGTTTCCCAGAAAATAGTGAAGTTTTCTGTCCAGCATTTTCCAAAGCCCCAGCAGAAACATTTCTTATTGAAAAGGCACTCATTTCTCAGAGCAGGACTTAATATTTTCCGGCAATACAGAGTGTGCAAATCAACTGCTAATTCCCTCCTTTGGTTACTACTGATCACATTAGTTCCCCTATGACCATTGGAGAACATCTATGCCAATACTGCTTTTCATCTTGTCCAAAGTAATACATTGTATTCCCAGTATCTAATGAACTTACACTGCTTCTTCAGCTATTAATACCTGCAGATTTTGATCATTTGTGCAACACTGTTTTCAACTATGAAAACTAGTAAGTACAAGACAAACACCAAAGGACAGTTAAAATCATTGTATACTGTATCTATTTGGACAATATTTGGTATCTATTTGGACAATACTGAAGAATCATACCTGTACGGTACCATACCTGTATTTGAAAAAAAAAATTAAAAATATTAAATATTTTCTACAAGATAACTTAGCAGAGTACCTTTGTGAATTCTTCTAGCACCTTTTCCTTTGCAGATACAATATTTGCATATCATCACTGTTTTCAAGTTTTACATTTTCCTTTTCATCACTGTAATCTTTGTATTTTGGCAACTGAAACTAGACTTTGCTTTAAAGAAACACCTTCTTCTTTCCTGCATTTCTACTTAATGACCCAAATGTGTGGCAGTTTTTTGGTGAGAAGATCTATGTATGTAACTATATGGCAGCTCAGTAAAATTCACATACTCTAAGCTGGGAACTAGGCAGTACCAGAGCTGGCTCAGTGAAGAGCTCACAAACTACAAAAAAACAAAAGAAGCAGATGCTGCTGAGAAGAGAATGCTCTGTCTGCCATTATTGTTTTGTAATAGGACCAAAAGTAAATAAAAAATAAATTATGTAAACAAAAAGATACCACAATAAAAATGTTTTTTCTTCTATCTGATTTCTGATATAGCTATTTTCCCCTCATGCCAACCTTTTGAAAGTTGTTAATGTTTATTAAACTTCAACCATAAAAAAAATAACTAGTACTGGAATTTTTCCAGTTTCTTTAAAGGGAAAGAGAATTTAGTAATATATTTACCTCTCTCTAATAAATTTACTTCTGTTAAGTACCTCAGTCTTTTCCTGATTCTTTGTCACTATTTTCCCCCTGCATCCAATGAAGGGTGAAGATCTTCCTTAGCATTCCTTTTCTTGATAATGTATTTATATAAACATTTTTAGTTGTCTATTATGGCAGTAGCCAGATTAAGTTCTGGTTCGGCTTTGACCCTTCTAATTTTCTCTCTTCATAACTTCTTGGTGTCCCTGCAGTCCTTCTGGTTAGACTGCCCCTCCTTCCAAATTCACAAACTCTACTTTTGTTACTAAGTTCCAGACAAGCCTTTCTGTACAGCCAGGCTGGTCACCTTCCTGGCCAGCTCACTTTTCTGCACATGGGGACAACCTGCTCCTGTGCCTTTAGGATTTCCTTCTTAAAGCACACACAGCTTTCCTGGACTCTTCAGCCCTTCAGGACTGCCGTCCAAGGGACTCCATCAATCAGGCTACAAAATCTGCCCTCCAGAAGTTCAAGGAAGTGGTTCTGCTAAATGCCCTCCTTACTCTTCCAAGCATTGAAAACTATCTTCTTGTGATTGCTGTGCCCAAAGATGTCCTCCAACTTTCACATCACCCACCAGTCACTCTCTGTTCACAAACAACAGGCCTAGCAGGGCCTCACTCACTAACTATATCAAGAAGTTATACTCCACCCACTCCAGGAACCTCCTAGACTGTCTTCTCTCTCTGCTATTTCCAGTAGGCATCTGTTAAATTGAAGTATTCCTCTACAATAAGTGCTAGTGACTGTGAGACTTCCCTCAGCTGCTTCTCAAATGCTTCATCTACCTCTTCCTTCTGTTTAGGTGATCCATAACAGACTCCCATCGTGGTACCTGCCTTGTTGGCCATTCCCCCAATTCTTACCCATGAACTCTCAACTCTATCATCACCATCACTGAATTCTAGACATTCAAAACACTCCCTAATACACTGTGCTACCCCCACCAGGTCTCCTTCCTTGCCTATCCCTTCTGGAGGGTTTTATAGCCATGCACCGCATCTCTCCAGTTGTGTGAGTTATCCTGCCATGTTTCTGTGATGGACACTGTGCCATAATTTTCCTGCTGCACAGTAGCTTCCATTGTTTTAATTCTCTGTGTGCTTCATATAGTAGGGATGTAACACCAAATTATAAAAATTAACAGCAAAGACATTAACAACTGCAAGAACAACACTGCACAGCAGCTAGAGGAAATGACAAGACAAGACTTTTACTGATATTTATTAAAAGTTATAAAAGGGAAATCTACCAAAAGACATACAATTCCCCTTACTCTTTTTTAGAAGACTCCAAATGTTATTTTGGAAAGATATCAAATCCTAAAGTAGGTCCAGTGAAACTACTGCCTATTCAGAAATAAATGTAAAAAAAGCAAGCATGTAAATAAGCTTGTGTAAGTAAAATGACAGAGTTTGACAAGACCATTCATATGTTGAATATAATTCATACATGCCAATGTTTTATATGTAGTAGAAGCAGAAGACAACTTAAAAAAAACTTTTCCTGAAACAGTTTACTTGAGAGATCTACTTCCTAAGTAAATATTTCCCCACCTTCAAGTATTTCTCTGCATTGTGCCATGGAACACAATAGAGAAATGTGGGCCACTACCAAACTAGGGTATCCATCACACATACTGCCAACAGATACATTAATTTAAGTTTCAAGCATGGTTATATCATCAAAAGCACAGCTGACATGATGATCCCACCTGTGATCAGACAGGCCACAGTGATATAAGTTTGGTGTTAGAGCCAGCACAATCACCACTAGCCTAGGGCAAACAAAAGGGTCTCTGTATTCTGCCAGGTGTCCAGCAGAACTGACATACCCTCACAGAATGGGTCAGGTTGGAAGGGATCCCAGTGGGTTTTCTGGTCTAACCTCTCCGCTCAAGCAGGGTCATCCCAAAGCACATGGCACAGAATTGCATCTAGACTGCTCTTGAATGAGGGAGCCTCCAAACCCTCTCTAGGCAATCTGTTCCAGTGCTTGGTCCCCCATACAGTAAAGAAGCTCTTCCTCATGTTCTAGTGGAACTTCCTGTGTATCAGTTTCTGCCCATTGCCTCTTGTTCTATTGTTGGCACCACCAAGCAGAGCCTGGTTCCATTCTCTTAACATCCACCCTAGATATTTACACACCTTAATGAGGTCCCTCTCAGCCACCTCTTCCTGAGCCTGAATAGGCCTATCTACCTCAGGCTTTCCTTGTAAGACAGGTACTCCAGATCCTTGATCAACTCTCTGCTGGACCTGCTCCAGGAACTCCATATCTCTCTTGTACTGTGGAGCATAGAACTGCACACAGTTCAAGATAACCCAGACTGCAGACCAGTGCTTAGGAAACTTCAGAAGAGAGCGGATTAATTAAAAATATTTAATGCAAAACTTCACTAAACAAAAACAAGCACAGTGGTCATATTAAACACATTAACACTTAAAAATCCCCCAAACTTATGAAGGAGGGACTATATTACAAAGTATTACTTACAGGTATGGAGGCACTCCGTTACTGTAGTTGGCTTGATGAGATAGCCTTTACAGATATAGCAGGTGATATGAGGATTGAAATCTTTCACCAAGTGCTTCCTCTGAGTAGCCATTCGTGGAGCAGGAAATGCTGGCAGAGTGCTTGGGGCCGGAGAAGCGAGTCTGAGAGGCGTCGATATCCACAGTTCACGAGAGCTGTGGGGCTGCGCTGTGCAACTGGACTTCTCCAGGCATTTGATCTTAATTCCGCAGGTCTCACTGGGACATGGCTCATAACTCCTACTCCTGTGCCGGGCGAGTCATTTTCCTACCTGCAACACACGTGGAAAAGCAGAGCTGTGTGAACCTGGCCGGACAGCGGCGATGCCCCGGAGGACCAACGTCGCCATGAACTTGGCGGCGGCCCGGGGCTGTCATTTACATAACAGCGGCCGCCGCGCGCCGGCAGCCGAGGTCGG
>QUSF01000014.1:2264235-2295001 GCA_003676055.1 Chloebia gouldiae
CCCGGCCGAGCCCCGCTGCGCCACAGCCCGCAGCGCCGCTCGGGGCGGCAGCGGCCGGAGCCCCGCGCGGCCCCGCTCCGCGGGCTGCCCGACGGCGGCGGCGCTGCCGGCCAGGTAAGCGCGGCGGCGGCGCCCGGCCCGCGCCCTCGGCTCGGCACACAGCCGCTGCGGGGGCACCGGCGCCCTTTCTTAAAAATAACTTCAGCTTCTGCCTGTGGAAGGGTGGAAGTTAAACCCATTTCTCCAGCCCGCAGACGCTAAACACTGCACTAAGTTAGCCCGAATCCCGTGAATATACGTGTGCTTTCCTCGAACCGGGACCAACTAGCCAGCGGCTTAGCACGAGTAAAAGCTGTCTCCGTGGCTCAGTGCATCTGCTCTTGCCGTCCCTTGTCACAAAAATTACCAGGTAATTACCCACAAAACTAATGCTGCCTTAATTTTCCCATTGTACTGTTTCTAGAAAGATTTCTTTTATACTGCACTTAACAATAATGACAGAAACATAAGGAGACGTTTCCTGTATCGGCTGCAATGCCACCACATTACCTGCAACAGTTTTAAGTCTTGGCTCTTCTGTTCTGCATTTTGAAATAACTGCTCATTTTGCAGTGGCCCTCCAGTGCACTCTTCCCTTTCATCCTTTTGTAAGCGCGACAATAGCTAAAGGCTTTAACAACTTTGGCCTCTTTCTGCCATCCAGTCCTACTGCTCTAATATTTACCAGGTCTCCATTAGCATCAATTCAATGACTAGTCTGAATCAGGTGCATCAAAAACTGTTACAATTAAAGTCACAGTGCAATGATGAATGCATGATAAACCAGACAGAGCAATTCAACAAAATCTGAATGATTTTTCCTGATAAAATGTTCATTTTGTATGAGGCTATTTCTCCACAACATGAACCAAAGATTATATAGATAAAAATCTTTTGAAGCAGGCCATTTCCTCAGGTCCTGTCACTGGTCACCACAGAGAAGAGATCAGTGTCTGCCCCCCTGCTTCCCCTCATGAGGAAGATGCAAAGTCTATGAAGTCTCCCCTCAGTCTCCTCCAGGCAGAACAAGCCAAGTGACCTGAGCCACCTGCTTCTCACAAGGTTTCCCCTCTAGGCCACCCACCACGTTCATAGCCCTCCTTTGGACACTCACTAACAGCTTTAGATCTTTCTTACATTGAGGCGGCCCCAAGTACCCCAGCACTCAATGTGAGGCTGCACCAGTGCAGAGGAGAAGGGATCAGCCACCTGCCCTGACTGCATCCCAGTCAGGGATCCCAGGATTCAGTATAGCTTTACAGAGTTATGTTTTGATGGTCTAAACCTTCTACTGTTAACCATTCTTTGCAGTTTTATACCACAAAACGCACAATGACAAGTCACAGGCTAAAGAACACTAAACAGAGAAAGAGACAACAAAAACTATATACATATCACAGGAATATTTTAGTTAGTCGCATTCAGTCAGTTTAGTAGAATTTGACTTATTTTAGAATGTGCATAAGAATGGCCCTGCTCAAATGTAGTTTGATACAGAATTATTAAACTTATATACATGCATTTAAAACATGCAACTGCTGATGCCCTCCTGGCTGTTTCCAAACCATTGCATCTGGCAAGGCTTTTTTTAAAACTATACTGTATTCTAAGTGAGATTTCATAGCTTAGTTTATTCAAAAATAAAGAACCCACCATTTTCTAAACAAATTAATCAATTATGCTCATGTTTACATGGTAATGGATGCACAGTATTCTATTCAAACAAATTAAAAACTCAGTTATGTCATTCATTATATTGTGTAGGCCATGCAGTAATGCTCACACAGCAGTTGGGAGACTTGCAAACATACACAACTGGTATTGATCCCCATAAGTCATACTGAAGTCCCTCTTTTATGGACAAGCAGTCCCATGCCAGGTAAGTGATAGTGTACATGACAAATTCTTACCTCATCTCTCCACAGTGCAGGAACTCAGTCCTGCTGGTACCAAGTTGATGCTGACTGAAGGTGATGAAAGCTGAGGCTTTCAGCACCTTTCCAGACCACAACATAAAGAGAAATGAGAAGCAGCACAGAAGCAGCTCTCATTTCATTATCAGAGGAAAGTGGATCCTTTAATACTTATGCTTTATATCATTAGGAAGCAAATTATGTTAATAAATGCTTACAAATTAATTATGAATTCAAAGATTTTTAACTCCCAGCATTGCATGCAACAGGTTTATTTAAACATACAGGTCCATATACGTGATGTGAGCATTTTGATCTACTTATAGCAGTTCAAAGGTAACAAGAATAGTGTTTGAATCAAACAAGGCATTCATTTCATATTATGAAAGAAACAGAATTAAGAAACGAACTGAGCTCATCAGAGTAAATATGTGTCATTTATTAATGACAGGAAACACGGTGTCCTGGTTCTCTTGCAAATATTTCCCTATCTTATCTGGGTTCTGAATTTGTTCACAGGGAAAGTCCCAGACTATTGGGTCAGAAAATTCCTTCAGGGTCTGGCCCATTTTCTCCCATTGCCCACACCACTCAGGATTTTCCATGCCTGGGTCAGATGTCTCCTCAACCCCTCTGGACATCTCAGTCCTCACTCTGGAGAAGCTGCAGACCATATAGAGGAAGCTTACCAGATAAAATACCAGGAAAGTGGTCTCTCTAACATTCAGGGGAAACTGAATATTCTCAAAAGGTGACATAACAGATTTAAAGGAGAAGAAGGAGAGGAAGGGCTGGGAAACCTCATCCCCTACTCTTCCTCTAACAAACTAGGTGCAGATATTAATAAAACCCCAAAACAGGCTATGGAAGCTAGGATGGATAAACAACGGACCATATACATTTTGAACAAGCCCCAGTACCTTTGTTAAGTCTCTATAAATCATAATCATCACACCCAGCAAAACAGCAATCCTAACCAGTGCCCTTCTTCTGTAAAAGCTGCATACTTGGACAGTACTGAAGCTATCTGTGGGTAAGAAAACAAGCCTCAGGACCAGAAAGACATCGGTTCCTCAAGCCAGAGAGATGTTATAAATTCAAGTGGCATGGCTACTGACTGCTTTATCCCAACACAGGGTAAGTAAGGCCAAAATGGAATTAGAACAAGTTTTTTTCTACTTCCTCAAGCCTAATATTGGGCACCAAAATATTTGTTGTGGTTTGAGAGAAATTTGGGAGGAAACACCCAAAAGGTGTCTCCTCTGAAAAGGCAGATTCCCACAGCCCTTCTCCCAGCCAGTATGGGAGAAAATCTCCTTAAAGAAAATGGAAAAAAGCTGTTTATTTAACAAGCAACATATTCACAAACCTGGAAAAATGAATAATATTAAACAATAAAACCTCTTGCTGTTCTGAAGAGATGGTAAATTTAGAGAGTCCTTCTGTGGTTCAGAGTCCTCTGGGGGTGTGGCTTGGCTCTCGCTCAGTCTCTCCAGGGCTCAGGCCTGGTCTCCAGGCTGCAGTGCAGCTTGAAGGGCCCCCGAACAATTGTCCTGGTGCTCTGGACCAGAGGAAAGCTGAGCAGTTCCAGAAAAAAGCCACCATCCCAGGAAAAACTTTCTTGACTCAGCTCACGGATGACAAACCAGCTTAAAAAGCAAAGGAAAACTGTCCTCCCTCTATCTGTGCTGCAGACAACACACCAAGAGAAAGGAATCTGGGGGAGGAAGTGAAGCTTCTGCAGAAAAAAAACTGCGCACCACTGCTTCTCCCTCCCTTTGCTCTTGGATCCAGTCTTAAGGCACAGAACTCAACATCCAGCATAAGCAGACATTGGGGATACAATACCGTATCATAAATTCACCCTAGGACACATGGTGTGACAGAAGTGGTGACTATAGTCCTCAAATGAGTGATGAAAATACACCTGATTTCATTTTTCTGTGTTTCTTCAACTTCTGACTTTCTCATCAACTGACTTTTACTCAGCAGTCCTCATGTTCTCTAACACAGTGCTTACTTTTTTTAAAAAGCCAAGTCCTTTTTCACATATATGAGCTTTCCTAACACATTAAAAAAATGCTGCTTTCTAGGCATTATCATCCTTGAGAAGTAGTTTCTTGAAATCCTTAAAGAACTACTGTATCATTCTGATATGAAACAGAGTAATTACTTACATTAAATATGAATAAAATGTATCTTTTGAAAGGAACAGCCAGGACACCCAAGAACTTGTGAATTCCAAGAATTTCATTAAAGCAGTTCTAATACTTTTTGAAATATACCAATGTTTGATGTCAGCTCCCAAGTAAATTTTATAGACAAAATAAACATTGGTCAATAAAACCAAATTCTCAGTGAAATTTGAAATGAGTGAATAATTCTAACTTTGCAAGAATATCCACATTGGTACAATGTTACATCCTTATCCAGCTACTCAGGAGTCTGTTTCTAGGCAAGTCTCTGACTACCCTCCAGTTATCCTAAGAGTTACTTGTATTTTGTAGATGAAAGAATTACTGAAATACATCTAAACAAGGAAACTAACAAAACAAAAAAATTCTTAGTTTTCTTGATAGAAATTGTGTAGCAATCTGAATGGCATTTAGAGAGAACCACATCATTCACCTTCACTGGATACTCTAGACATCTGATGGAACTGCCATTCTACAGCTTCTAAAAACTTGAAATCTTCACAGAATTCCTTAGGCAGGGAAGACACCTCTTGAGATCATTTAATCCAACCTGTCTGCTTAAGCAGAGCCAGCTAAAGCAGGTTGTATCCAGCTGGGTTTTGACTATCTCCACAGATGGGGCTGTACACACTCTCTGGGCAATTTATCCCAGTTTTGATCAACTTCATAGTGAAAAAGAAAATAAAATGTTTTCTTGTTATTAGACAGAATTTAATGTGTTTCAATTTATACCTATTACCTCTTTTTCTATCAGTGGGCACTACTGAGAACAGTATGACTTCTTCATCTTCATTCTCTCTCATCAAGGAATTATATATGCTGGAAAGATCCCCTTGAGACTTTTTTCCCCAGCTGAGCAGTCCCCAAACTCTCAACCCCTCCTTACATGAATAACGCTCCAATACTTTAAACATCTTTGGTGCTCCAAGACTTGCTTTATGTCCTTCTTGTTCTGAGAACTGGACACAGCACTCCCTAACTCCCTATGTCACCTCATCAGTGCTGCACCACAGAGAGGAAGATCAACCTCCCTCAAACTGCAGGCAACCTACTTAAAATTACTGCATATTTACTCAGGTAGGAAGAAGAGTTTACATATAACCACCTGGGATCTCTTATTTCCTGTGTTAAATTCCCAATCAAGCAGAACATTATCTAGAATAGACCACTAATTGGGTTGGCAGGACTTTTGGACATCATCTGGTCTAATGCCTTTGCTCAAAGCAGACCTAATGTTAAAGTTAATTCAGATTGTTCAGAGCTTTATCCACAGAAAGCCTGAGTATATGTAAGGATGGCAGTTATACTACCTCTCTAGGCAACTTGTCTCAACCCCTGACTATCAAAATTATTTTGTGAATTAATTTATTTAGGTCCTGTTGGAATTTTCCTTGCTCCATCTTGTATACTTTCTCATATATGTGAGTAATTTACTAGCAGCAAGTAAACTTAACTCTTACTGCCATTATCAAAGTCTTTGTCATAATCTTGGATCATGTGACATATTTCTTTGCTTTCTAGACAAAGACTAGTAACATTGTTTATCATATAAAAATAGTAGTATGCTCAGTGTGAAAACTACCTTTGATTTGATAGGGAACAATAGGAATCAGGCTACTCTTATCTCTATAATCATGAAAATAATCGGCAATGACATTTTGCATTTCTGCCATGCAAGTTTTTCTTCATCCTTACTAAGCTCTCTATAAGAAGCCATATATTAGCACATAATAGCACTTCTGGGATATATATAGCATTTCTTAATGCTTACTCTTCTTTTATAGCCTAAAGTAAAGTAGCAAAGCAGGTTGCAAAATGCCAACATCTGTATTATTAGGCCATTGACAAATACATAAACAAGAAAAATGCATTCAAGAAACACTTCAAGAGAAAGGTAAAATTGTGTCATGCAGTGTTCCAACTGTGTTGAATTAAATTCTGGGAACTTTTAAAAAGTAAGAGACATCATAAAGTAAGTTCCTACAGACTTTATAATAATTTGCTGCTAGTAAAGAAGAGAGAATCAAACAAGTGCCTCCACCATGGGAAAGATGAGCAGATCTATATTGTTAAACATTTCCTAAGCACACTGAAATACTGGTCAGTCATAGCACACTGTCTCTTCCCAAACAGGGAACCAGAAAACAAGAAACAAGGTCATAGCAGTGGGTGAAGGAGATTACCAGTGCAAGGGAAAAAAATCATAACTCTGAAACAAAATTGACTAGAAATTGTCACAAGCATGAAGGAGACAATTTAACTTAAGTCAATTGTATGCAGAGGTTGAAAGGAAAAAATACCTGGTTTGGAACATATTATTAGCTGACCATTAAACATACAGGTAAAGACCTTGTGAACAGCTTGACATACCTTCCTGCAAACAGCAAATTCCAGAACTGTGATTATAGTCTTCAGAGGTATTGCAAGTATAAAAACAACACTCTATCTCAGCAGATTTCAAACTTTTCAGCTAAAAGCAGCTGTAGATTTAAGTGTGACGGGCGTATTTTTAAAAGGTATTTTCCTTCTGTTTCCTTGATTATTCTGTCACTATTCTGGAGTTTGACTTTGAAGAACATTTTGAATAGGCATGATTACATGTATCAGACACAAAAGCTATCCAGAAGCTTCTCAGAGGAAGTGAGACAAACTTAGAAAATTTTACAGACCAAATGATCTATTCAGTTACCCCAGCAGTCCAATGTGTGAACTATGATCAGCTGCTGCTTTCTGGTTTGTTTGGGTTTTTTAAAGCACAGTGCAGGTGTAGACGGCCATGTAGCTAAGCTGATTCTTCATGTGCAAATAACCTAACTGACATTACTTTGGCTTTAAAGGCAAAGATTCTTTGTTATAGCATAAAAACTTGTATTGTGCCACAACAATTGGATTTTTCTTTTCCATAGGTATTTTATTTTTGGTGAAGTGGGGCTAGCCTTTGAAGCATCAGAAGCTGCTCACAGGGAGTGATGCAGTAGCAGGAGGTTTACAAGATACAAGACCAAGATGCTTTTGTGCCTCCATTTGCTTGTGTGCTTGGTTAAAAATCAGTGATCTGTGGCAGAGTTAGGATCTCTGGGCAACTAAAATACTGGTGGTATCCTCAGCCTCTTCTGGATTTATCTCATGACATGCTAACTTCCATGCACGTTGCTCTGCTGTGCTACATCTCCTTTGCCTTTTTATAGGGTATTGGAAAAAAATGTTTTGTGGTTCTTAGTGTGTTTTGTAGACTGCAAGGGAGCAGGCATTATTTCAGTTGCGTGATTGTGGAGAACCACAGGACATGACCAAAGTAGTATTTTGCAGTCCTATGCTTTATATAAATTTCTAGAAAGTCTGTGTAAGTGGAGCAAGTAATGGTGGCGTGCTTTGGTAACATCTTAAAGAAGATACATAATTTGAAACAATGACCTTGGTTCTTAATCAGGTATGCTCCTTGCACCATGAACATCTTGCATTATCAGAATTACATTTTTGGTCTCCAGCCATTTACTTCACTTCTCCTGAAAAGTTTATTAGACTGTCTCTGAATTAATGGAAATCCCACTTGTGTTGCCATTTCTATTATTATATCATCTCCAATACTTCTTAACTACTTTACCTATTGCTATCTGATTATATGCTTCTGCCAGTTCAGTTTCCTTTTACACTGGTCTCTACAATAGCATCACCTGCTTATTCTGGGGCTTCTCCAGAAAAATTTTGCTCTGCAATTATTGCTACTTCAAGTCTCCCTGCTACTCCACAATAGAAAAAAATAAATCAATCAGTGATACTCAGCGCTACATTATCAGAAAAATTCCAGTGGTTACTTATGCACAGAGCAGCCTGATACAGCTGTTGTCTGCATGAGCAAGACTGTGTCTCCTCCACGGACTTCCAGGATTTGTAGGACACAGAGCAAACACTTTGCCAGTTTGATGTATGTATCCTCCCAGGGGAAACATATTTCTATAAAGACACGAACATAGGTTTCAAGTTTGCTAATGAAGTCACAACAGAGTCTGTGCTTTTTCACAAGACATCTAATGGCTACTTGCTATAATTCTATTACTTTTTTAAAAATCATTGTTTTTTAAGTAATATATGTCCTCATCCATTCTATACTGCATTGTACACATATATTATATAAAAATACCTATTATAGATAACTTTTTTTCCACTCTTTTTTCCCCCCTCAAATTATCAAAGCCACTTACATCAACATATACAGCTCAGCTAAACAATAACCTGAAGTCTTCGAATAGTTTTATAGAGTTTAATCTCTCAATTTCCATGAAATTAAAAGACAAATGAAAACAATGAAAACAAACTGTAAGAAGCCTCCAGTGACTCCTACTAAAACTGTTACTAACAGATTTTTTTTCTTACAGTTGAAAACTGGCAGGAATGCAAATCAAATTGTATCACACATGTCAAACAGCTTCATAATTATGCAATCAACTTGCACTGCAAATTAAAAAGAAGACTTGCTACTAGATCTTAAGTCAAAACAAATTTAAAACGTCAATAAGCTCAGCAAAAGCAATCCTCAACAAATCTACTCATGACTGTTATGATGGCAGAACCAGAAAACAAACAGGCTTGAAAGGAGATATACATTAGCTTAGGAAGTTGACTGCTGGTTTGCCCAACCTTAGTTCCATGACTGCATGAAACCAAAGAAGTTTGCATAAATGGTGTCAGCATGTGACATTATCATCATGGAGTTTCCTGCAGAAAAGATGTATAAAACAATTCTCAAGTATGCAAAATAAGCTTGATATTGTTTTTGCAATTACAAAATCCTGGCCTTCGGACACTGCCTGTATGTAAACAGCATATTCTTGGTTTATGTGCATTTCATTAGAATGAACACAAAATCAACCAAAAACTGTGAGACCACGTTTACCATCCCTGCATCTTGAACCTCCTCTTGTACTTGGATTTAGTGCAGTGCTAATGAGATCATGTGGCTTTTAGCTGACTGGGCTGTGGCAGTTTGAACTACCTGTTTTTAGGGTTCTCGATAGAGCAGGGCTGAGTTTTTCTCAGAATACAAGGAATATACACAATCCTGCTTTTACAAAATTGTACTGCCTGCTGAAGCTCATTTGCACATTTCTAACTTGTCCAGTCTCATCAACTAGAGATGATTGTGAACTACTTTGCTACAAAATTCTGTAGGAAGAAAATATTGGTGAGAACTGTAGCTAATACTTCAGGAGATCACATGCTTTTGAGTCTAAAATGAATTCTTAAGCATACCACCAGTACAGGCAAAGCCCTTCTAGAAATCAAGATGTTTGAATACAACAAAATAATACCTGTTTTGGTCCTTAAATATATAATAGCACTTAATGGAAACATCCAACAAACATATAAATTGGATTGTTGTATCAAGAATCTTGTTTTGTACATAGAAAAACAGATCTTAATTTCCTCCTCACAAAGAATCACAATCTTGCTAAAATCATTACATTCCCCTGCAGGGATATCTATACTTATATGGCAGGTTACCTATATTTATGTTACATCTTTAGGCCTGGATTATATAAACATTACTATCTTGCTTCACTATGCATGCGCAGAGTCCATGCAAGCCTACAGTGCTCATTAAAATCGTGACTATCAGCTTTCATCAAGCTTTAGTCTGGAAGTCCATGCAGAAATGTACAGATATATGTAACAGTCACCTCCTTATAGCTTAAAAAGGTGTGTAAAGTCAGCAGAAGGAATGCATCATTCTTTATTTTTGTTTCATACCTCACTGCTATTTCTAATCTGTATTGCAAGGGTTCCAAATTCTATAGTGACAGTCAAACATTAAGAGATTCTATGAGATGAGATTGATCACAGATATAATAGCTCAGCTTCAGATTGCCAGCTGCCTTTTCACTGTATCAACAACAACACTGTATCACTGTACTTGACAAAGTACAAACATACCCTAAACATTTTTACTTGCAAAATTTTTCACATTTTGCAATGAACTGAGCTCCCATAAATGTTAAATACATTTTAAGAATGGTTTTTTAAAGCAAATGATAAACTATGCTAAAGATATCGAATTTGTGACCTTTCTACATTACCACAATCTGTATGCATTGTGCTGAGTTTTTTTAGATGTGACAATTTTCTTCAGTGCTGTAATAACTTTAAGTTCTAGAGGCATGAAGCTAGGAGGTTTTACCTATCAATTTATATGGCAAATCTCACTCCATTCCCTAATCTAATATCCTTGGGAAGCTTTTAAGAATAAAAGGCATAATACTCTTAAAATTATTTCCCTTTATCACAAATGCATAGATGGGAATATGAAATTTTGACAAGGAATTTGGCTTATGAGAACTTGTTGATACATGTAACACATAGTTTGCTCCTATCATCATCATACTGTCTATTTAATAATTCACATTTAAATACAAGACCTCGGTTGCCACAGCTCAGTAGGAATAAAATTAAGGCAATTTACATTTTTCCTGCTGAGAAATATGGAATTCTCTCTAATGTTTTATCCTGTGCCTTTTAAACTTGTCAGAAACACTGGTGCCATCATAACCCTCTATCAGTCAGGAACTAAAATATGTACTTGGGGGTTGTGTCTTCCATTATGCATCAACCTACCAAATTCCTGACAGAAATCATTGTTACAAAATATATCTAAAACAGCTAATTTCAAACAAAGACTAGCAATTCACAATTTTACCCAATATATTTTAAATCTATTGTACAATTTTCTTAATTTCATCTGTTTTTCTTAACATTTGTACCAGTGAAACAATACCTTTACCCTGCCTTTTCCTTTATATATCAGTGAATAGTACAAAAAACTCAAGAACAGCTGAAAACTGTTAAGATGAGGTACTAAAATTGCTTTCTTATAATCCTATTTTATGTTAATGTCCCTCAGTCAAGAAGGAAAAGCTAATGAATTTCAGTAGAGAGACTAAAAAAAAAAACCTCCTGAAAACTAATGCTTTTGGTACAATTAATGTGGTGCTAACAAAACCACCTAACAAAGAAGGCCATAACAAAGAGAAATGGAGTTTGTTGAAGATAGATTGCATCCAGTCACTTTTTTAAAGAAGAAGTAACTCCATAGTTTGTCTGGATTTTAGAAAAACCTGTCCAAATCTTTACATACAATTTTTACTCAGTAAAAAAGCCAATTTTACTGTTTGTTAGAGCAAACATCCTTGCTATGAACATGACCTCTCAATGGTGTTATTCTCCAAACCACTGTAACTGATGTACACAAGAGCCAATTTATAAGAAACTAAGTGGCCAAAGAACAATAAACTTGTAACTGTGGGAAATAGTAAAGCTAAGTGGAGCCTCCATCACTGAAAACTTTCAAAACCAATCTGGATAAGGTCATGAGCAATCTCATCTATTGATCCCACTTTCAGCAGGGGACATGGAATAAATGAGCTCCAGAGATCTTTTCCAACCTCAGTGATTCAGGGATTCTGTGAAACACTAATCAGAATTATTCAATAGGTCAGGAATATGCTCACTTCATGCAGTGTTAGGCTACCTGCAAACAGAAAATATCTAAGGTGTTAGTCACCCCAGCTGAGGCTGACCTGTTTCAGAGGTGAATGTCATGGTGAGTGCTGGGATCTGGTCTCACACCATGACATTGGTCTCTCCTGAGACCAATGGTTACTGGGGATACACCCCAGTATCACCTCCTTGTCTACATTACCCAGTGGGATCCACTATGTCACGATGTCCATCATAATGTCAGCTAAACAAAAGCCCTGAGTTCTCCTAAAGATCAGTACAGATTGGTATCAAACTGCAAAGCAGCTTTGTGTCCATTCCCATTAGCTCCATGACATGGCTAAAAATTTAAATTATGAAAAAAGTACTGTTTACTAATTTAAGGACAAAGCTACACTTATAGTAAGCTTCCTGGAACAGTGCATACCAGCAAAATACACAGTCTTGTTAAACTGAGTTAATGGCTGCTTTGCATGGCCCAGCTTCCCTCATTTTTCCTTTTATTCGAATTTTTCTATATCTCATCTCCTTTCTGCATTCTCCTGATTCTGTGAGTTGCTCCATTTCTTGAGGCACTAGGTTTTAACTCAAAATCTGATGAACAAATTTAGCTTCCTGAGAAATAATTGTCTTTTAAAATAATATAGCTTTAGGGTAGAGATGTTATTCCATGTTATTTATGTAACAGGAGTCTAAATTCTTCTCAAAGAGGAAAACTCAACCATCTCAAATTGCAGAAGATGTCTTTTTACAGTACAGAACTCAATCAACTAAGTTTTATATTCAGTTCACTACATGACTTCAGAACACCTATAACCCAACTGCCCTAGAGGAGACTGCCATTCCAGAAGTGGGTAATTCAGGCTGGAAACAGGCTCTCTGTTAGATGTGGTTCAGGATGAGAATTGAGGGTAGCCAAATTTAGGGTCCAGGCTACGTATTATCACAATGCAGCTCTAGGGAAATCTGGGCAAAACTCTACGGACTCAAGCTTTAATTAAGTCTGTTTTTTGCTTTTCTGAAAGCACCAAGGGAATTGTATACCTTGGGAATTCTGGAGCAACTGTCAGCTAGTACTCCCCAGTAAAAAAGCTTGGTTGAGCAAAACGGTCAGAGAGGTGTGCTTTTTGGTCTTGTGTGCATAAAGAAAGAGCCTGTGCATTTTGGGGCACAGAGGGCCAAGGGAAGACAGAGGATGTTGCCTCTACAAGAAAATAAATCAGAAGAAAATCTAAAGGTTGACTGCAGTATTCAGTAAAGGAGTAAGACAAAAGCTGTTAAAAAAAACCCAACAATTTGTTTTCTGAAAGGGAAAAGCAGATCTATTCTTTGAACTAGCTAACCCCATTAATAACAGACATATCAGCATAATCTAGTCACACAAGGTCCAGGGCAAGTTGGGTCCCATTTACTGAAACACCTGAAAGTATTTTTATTGGTATTTATCAAAACTGGCTAGATTACATTTAGGGCAAATATATCCAAATATATCCATTCAGCTAATACCTCCAGCTGCAATGGAAACATACCCTTTTGAGAGTCCATCTGCTCTCCAGTATAAACTGTGTTAAGAAAAGGATGCATTACTGAGGCTGTTTTACATAAAGACTAAAATATTTCTAGCTGTTTCCTAATAAATTTCTAATGTCAGCAGCACAGGAAGACATGACTGCCTAGAAATTAAACCTCCAACTCTCAGATTCCAATACAATGTGTTAATCACAACATTAGTCTTCATCTGAATGTTAATTTGACATGCATTTAAACCAGACAGCTAATCTCTGAGGTGAGATATTTTATTTTAAAAAATAGCCATACTGAATATATAGCCAACATTTTGCCTCATACTGCTATTGATACCAGCTCCTGAAAATAGTCAAGATATTGGCAGATAGTTTTAGAATGGGATTGGTAAAAAATTAAGAGTTAAGTCTCAAATTTTCAGCATATGGAGACAAGTAAAACATTTTGCAAGATGCAATATTTGAAGCTAAAAAGCTGGATTCTTCAGAACTTCATGCCTTATATAGTGTGTATCTGTGTATTTATAGATACAAAATTTTATACACTTGCAAATGAATCAGAACTTTTTGTTTTAGTTGCATTTTTGAATTTGGTTTTAAGCAAGAGCAAATGATCACTTAAGATGACTAAGATTCAGACCCATCAACTCATCTTTTTCATATTAACAGACATCTAATGAACATGAATATTGCTGTTTACACAGCCCAATACCACACAATACTATAATGACTTCCTGAAACAAGTTATTTTTATGTCTCTATGATGTATTTAAAAGTACTTTTACCTCTGCTGTGATGAAGAGATTGTTTGTTAATACACATCTAGAGCTGATACAGTGTTTTACAGCTATATATGACTTACTAAAAAGGAAATAAAAATGCACAGTTACACTCATTTACAAAGCAGCAGTTAATATTAACAATCACTGAAACAGAAATAATGTATCATTTTATGTTTGTAATTAACTGAAAGTATTTTTGGTTGGAAATAAAAGAATGCTGTTACAGATTCACTCTGCAGTGAGGTTTAAATATACTATCTCCATCATTGCACTGCTTGCAGCATGGTTAGACATGTGCTTGTAAGCTACTTCCATTCCACACATGCACAAGTACCACAGTCTCCCAATAACCAGGGGTGAAGACATCAAATAAAGGATACTACCATTGTCCACAGTGTACTGATAACTGGGAGAACAAAGTGTCACTCCTTCTAACTCCTGGAATTCTTATGTGAGAAAATTCCAGTGCATTATCTAACACAAGAGTGCTGGAAGCCTGTGGACCATTCAGAATCGAATAGGTCCTCTGGTCTACTGCTCTGTTGCACTTCTCAGTCCTAAAGCCACAAAAATGCCATTATAGTCCCAAGGGTGTTTTGTTATGATTGCTTAGATTGTTATCACTGCACAAGCAGAAACTGCTCATTAGAGACTGCCAAATTTGTGCTCTTTTTCTAGTCCCTTCCTCACACCTCCCAAATCCAGGATGGTTAGACACTGTAAGTATCTTCTCTTCTGTCTAAAGTACTTCCAATACTTCATAAGCTCTCAAGCAAACTCTCTACTTCACAGTGGAGTCAGGGACTCACTTCACTAGCATGTAAGCAAAGATGATAAAAGAATAAAGAATAAAGTTTTCACACAATATTCAAACATTGCTATGTAAAAAAAACTACTCACATGGTGAATGCTAGACTGCTTACATCCCTACGGACTCTGTGTCAACAAAAATAACAGTAACCTTTTTTCTCTCTATTCCCAAAACAGCACTGAGAGTAAACCTGCAAAACTCAGTAGATTCCAGCAAAAAATTCATTTCCACCAGACTAATGCCAAATATGATCTTTCAGATGTCATTTCTCTAAAAAAGGAATGCATTGTGATAAACAGGAGTAGGCACAAACATAAGACATTTAGTCAAAACATCCAAAAGACTCCTGCACAAGAAAATTGATACTCTAGTTAGAGAAAGTTAAGGATTATGTAATGCACACAACTGTATAAGTAGTCTGTTTTCTGCAGCGAAAGTAATGAAACAGAGTACCTACTGACCTAAATACAAACTTTTGTCCAAGACAAACATAAATTCTTATTTTTCAACTCTTGAGCAACTTAAATGTGACACACAAATACGTACCTTGAATATCTTTTATGTGTAGATTTCCTTCTCAGTCTGAGTTAGAAAAATTCATCTCCCACACCATGTGACCTATGAAATGTATTCAAAAGCACTAAGGTTATCTATAAAATACTGTGCTCCTCCTTTCTAAAAAATGTTTTGTTATTCAGATGTTCTCTATAGCTTTTTATAGCTTAAGTCTCAAATGCTTCCTACGTCCTGCTAAATAACTGTACTGGGCCTGGCTAGGACAGAATTAACTTTCTTCCCAGCAGCTCACATGGTCTTTTAGTTACCTGCCCAAAACAGTACTGACAGCACACTAAGGTTCTACCTACTGCTGAGCAGTGCTTGGCCAGCACCCAGGCCTTCTCTCTTTCTTCACTCCCACCACAGTGAAGACTGTGGGGGTGCAATACACTGGGAGAGGATGCAACCAGGAAGAAGCTCTGAATGAACCAAGAAGATATTCCATGCCAAGTAACACCACATTCACTCATTATAAGGAACAACAGGGGGGCTTAGGGATGTTAGCTGCCATTTCCTTGGAACCAGTTGTTCATCAGTCTTCCTGCAGTTATTGTGGACAATAACTGCCTTTGCCCCACTTGTTTTCTTTCCTTCCTCTCATATTTCATCTATCCTTCACTTTACAAACTTTTAAACATTTTTTTTACCTCAACCCCCAAATTTTCTTACTTTTTCTCCTCCCTCATCTCATAGGAGCTTGGGGTGAGTGAGTGAACAATTTGTGGTGCATAGCTGCCCACTGAGCTTAATCCACAAAAATAACATAATAAACAAAATCAGTGATTTCCCACCTTTCTGCTGTGCTGCCCGGTGAGATATGAGTAGGTACTGGGTGTTTATGCATACTTGTGACTAAGCCTGTATTTGTGTTACAGCTGTCCCATTCTCCATGGCCAGATGCAGATGTGCATGGTATGACACGACCAACATCTCTGAGGGATGGAATGAATGCAGGAGTGGGCTGGTGCCAGATGAAGTACTTACCCAGGCATCATCCAGCTCAGTTTCTAGTTTGCCTATATGTAATCTAGTTTGCCTACAGTATAATCAGAATAATTTTGTGTAACACTATACATTGATTATGAGTTGTCAACATAAATGCTTTCAACAGACTTGCCCCAAACTAAACACAAAAACTCTACCGAAACATAGCCATGACCTTCGCATGATTCTCACACAGGGCAGAGGAGGTGTGAAAAGATTGTGACAGATGTTAGGGACATTGTTTACTATGCTGCAGGAAGATGTTTCATTTCTATGGTAATAAATACTTTCTAAGAAGCCATACAGATTTATGGCATAATCTCAGACAGATATTTATATCAAGCTATTACCTATTTTTAAGACTGGGAATATATAGATATAAATGATAGTATTTTTGGGTTATCTCACTAAATACTTGTTGCTTTCAGTGCAATTCATAGAAAGGTACCATTTATATTACTGAATATTCTTAACGTCCTCTCACTGAGCATTAAAATGCTGTATTACATCAAAAATAAAACACACTTAGCATTAAATTTTCATATAAATTTTATGGGTGACATAGAAATCAAATGTAGAGTCTAAGTTAGAAGTCATTGCAAGCAATTTTCCCTATTGACTTTAAGGAGATTTGAACCTGTGGCTTTTGACTCAAAATAAGCACTGCATTACTGTCACATATGAAAAATATTATGCATAGTGAAGAACTAGTTTAATCTACTTCTTGGAGCAAACTGAGAATCTCCTAAAAGGGCTTAAAGATTACTGTATATCTGAAGTAAAGTTCTATCTTGCATACCACTGAACTGTTTTACAAAGATGGCTTAAAGAATGTGGTTATTAACAGGGATATTTATTGATCGTAACAAAATATTTATTTTTTGTTAGCGGTCTGAAAAAATTTGCCACAATGAAGAGAAAGAGCCTTAATGATAGGAATCCTGATTTCTTATGGTTCCTAAGCATATTCTAGTTTTATTTACACAACATACACCCCTGTGTTACTTTAGGGAAGCTGGGCATACAATTCCACACAATATTTATTTTCTCTAACCTCATTTTAAAAGTAAATATGAGCCATTCAATCGAGTCTGATTTTCTTCTTTATGAAAGAATTCTGGAACGCTGATCTTGGACCATTCTTCACCCACACTGGTTTGTTTTTATTAATGGTTAAAACAACACATCTTTTCTAGGTTTATTTTTAAATAACATAAAAATATAAATGGAGAAGGGTTTAATACAGAACAAACAGGGAACAGTATTTTTACAGAAAACTTAATGGCTAAGCAGATGTCTAACCTACTTTGAGACCAATATGTTATGCAAATACAGTACACAGCTCTCCCTTGTATCCCAGGGCTATCTTTTGCAGACTAGCTGTTGCCTTACTTTCCACATACTTTTTGAATACTACTCCTCAAAAAAGAAGATAAAAGGCCATTTAAAACTTAAATAGTCAGGTATTTTACAAGAGACCCTATCATGTCTTTATAAAGTGCTGACAAACCAACCTAGACGTGTTGAAAATGTCTCATCTGATTAATGCCATTCTGCTGTCTTTTTGTTATAGATGTCCCTCTGTTCTGCTTTTTCTGAAATAGCAATCTGAATTCTGGACAATTTCAGGTAATTGCACAAAGAACTCTCTGGCAGGACTGTGTGCAATTAAACTTCCAAAAGTTACAGCAAAGATTGACTGCAGAATCTTTACTGTAATACATATCAAGTAAAAAAACGCTAATCATCTAATCTGAGTTGCACAAAAAATATTAATTTTCTCCTGAAGTTCAACAGATTATTTTGATTAAAGCATCCTTCTTAATTTTCTATTGTAAAGAGTGATCTACAAAAATCATTACTAGTTTCAAATGTTAAAAAAAATTAGAAATACTTAATAGTAGTCTGAATTAGTCTGGTTTTTATTATTTCATTTGCTAAGATACAGTAATTTGATTTTCTTTTAACCAGCTAGACTGAATAATCTGGTTTTGAATACAACTTACTTTATCTCAAATGTTTCCATTTAGTTCATGAAAGATAATATCAATAATCAATATCTTGATTACCGTCTGGAAGCGCCACCTCAGCTTTACTTTTACTAAACTGTGCCTCCAGCCATCCATGATAAAGGATGTGTGCCAAGAACTCTATCATTCTTTTAGGTTTTCTCTATACAGTGTTCAAGATTTTTGCATTCTTCTTGATGTGCAATTGCCAGAATCAAGTTCAGAATGAGTGATGATCACAGCATTAAAAACCACTGAATCCATGTAGTTCAACAACTGCTTGTCCATTCATCTGAGGCTTATTTTCATTCTTTTGTGTCCCCTTGACACTGGCAGTTGATTATACTATGACCCTTCAAAACTCCTTTAGAAGTCTGTGCTTTGTGAGGGAAGAATGAGGCACTCTGTAAACAGAACCTACAAATAGTTTCTACATAGTGATTTCTCTTTTGCTATCTATCCTATTCTTCTATTTTATTACCTTAGATCTCAGCTCTGGAATACGCACATGGAAGCGTATAAGACTTCTATTTGAACTCATCTAATGTCAGGAAGCTTAATTACATTTATATGGAATATATAAATTTTATAATTACTCCCATGTGATATTTTCTGCTGTTTCCCTCATGAATAACTGAACACTGCAGACTTATTTCTGCAGTTTTAAGTGTGGAAGGAGTTGGTAGGACATGAATGCTTAGCCTTCCCCATTTACATTGTTTTGCTTCCATCTCCTTTATGATGCTTTTTTGATTCATAATTAAGCTGACTAACATTTGAATCAAATGTCTATTATAGAGAAATCATTATATTACTGTAAGAGAAGTGCCACATTATGTCTCCATTTCATTTTTACCAAAGCACTGGTCATTACTCAAGGGTTTGTGTCATCTTGTTGAACTAATTTTTTTCATGAGTTTCTCCTCTCCCTGCTCCCTGTTCTTTCTTCTGGATGCCCTGAACACAGAACTAACAAACTTCTGACAGCAGAACTTTACACCTGAAGATGGCACTTAGAAACAGTGAAATCATGGCTTGAATTGCAGTGCAATGGATACTGAACAGGTGTTTTTATGAAAGAGCACCTAGGATATAGGCCTAGAAAAATACATAGAGACCTTCCAGTCTTCTGTCTTGCAATTTCAAAGGTTTTGAAATTGTACCAGAAAGTTCATCTATATAGGACTAAAAAAGATCAAGCCATTTCTCTGGGATTAGGTGACTGATTCCACTCAGTAAACTTTTGGCCTGACAAGTCTTTACATAGCACAATTCTTATAGATAATTAGAAGTAAAAAAAATATGTAATTTTGGTGCTACAGAAGTGGAAGAAGAGCAATTATGGTCTTCTAAATTTAAACAAAATTTATTGGGTTTTAACCATCTGATTTTAAATAAAAGACCCTTTTTCTTGCTTTGTGCAAATGAGCAGATTTAAATTTAGAACTTCTGCAATAAGTATAAAGGATTAAAATTGTGAGCCCTTAAATTAGCAGGTAGGCTTGCTAGTGCCTTCAGTGAAAATAGAGTCAGAAATAGACCAAGGTATTTTCTAGATGAATAATGATGATAGAGCATTATTTAAATGTGTGCAGTATTTAAACATTTTCAATACTAAAAAAATGAATTGTGTTTTCATTTTATATTGTGGACATTGAAGAATGCATCTCAAGTAGTATTTACAAATGGCTTTCCTTCCTACGTCTTAAGGAAGAAAAAAATAATACTCAACAAAATTTTAATAGTGGCAAAACATCTAGCACTAGAAAGTTGACTTGACTTTTTGGCTAGTTTCCATATTAAAAAAATCTTATATACATATAAGATATTTCATTTGGTTAAAGGATGAAACATATCTTAGTGGATACCATGTACAACAGAGTAGGAGCTATGCTAGTCAGAACCCATTTAAACATAGTTTTTCTAGTAAAAAGTAATCTTTGCCTGGATCAGTGGAACTACTTTACATGCTATAATCTATGCCAAGCAAGGTTTGTCTTGCAGAGCAGACAGTGACCTGAATTCCAAGGAAAATATTTAGAATTTCATACCAGAACTTGAACTCTAGATTCTTCTCAACAATCCTTCCGCGATTTCTTTTCAGCATACACAGGTTTCTTCTTATTCCAAAATTTATCTTCTACTTGGATTTTGATCAATTTCTTGTGTTTGTGAAACAAGAAGAAACATGCAAAGAAAAGAAAAAAAGACAATGAAAAAAACACACCTCTGAATAGGAAGCCTTGCTAACTCAGAAGTGTTGCAGAGAAAAGCACGAGACCCAAAAAACAAATGACTGTAAGAAAATGCTTATACAGACAGCAACTCCAGCCCCCGCCTCCCTTCCCACCCCCAAAATGAAAATATTTAGCACCTACTTACTTACAGGAATACAACTCTGAAGAAGACTCTAATAGAGTCCAGTAATGTCTGGTGCAGGTAATTGCAATGCGTTCACTCCTGCAGGGACATCCTAACTATGAAGGTACTGCAAAGATCTGATCTACTGCCTTTCCTCTGGAGAAGGAATAGAGCCTAAACATCTCCTCCTGCATCTACACATGCTCCGAACAAATAAAAGCACAAGTTGTAAAAGAGATTTTTTTCAAAGGTTTTTTTCTATGTTAGGATCACTCAAAAAAGTTTTGGAGTTCCTGGTCATATTACACTGATTAATTTTGGTACACAGTACAAGAGCAGCAACTGCACAGTCAGCAGTTGGATTTCCATGCCCTGTTTAACTTAAATGGAATCACTGCTTTCCTTGTATTTGGTATAGGTCCAGAGACTGAGGCCTGCAGAGCTGATGACTTGGGAATGTTGCTCCTGGTAACATGATAAAATGACAACAACAGAGCATCAAGTTTTTTAGTCACTATTTAAAACCTTTGCAGCCCACAAAATACTTATAAAAACAGTGGTCAGAAAGAAGTGACTATAGTTTAGCAGTTCAATTAGCCTGTGAGATGCAATGTAACTCTTCATGCAACACCACTGGTCTAGTATCCAAAAAAATGGTCATAATCATTAATGCCAATGTTCTATCACTCTTACAGCAACAGCACACTGAGCTGTCAGATCTACTCTAAGCTACAAAGAGCTAATGCAAAACAAACTTCCAAGGCTTCACTCGTTACAGGACGCTCAGCAATCTTTATGCTTTTCTTACTGACCAGAAAGTACAGGAATCAACACTTAACTGTCAATTGCCACTTTCAAGGAATGTGAAGGTTTACTGTTGTGAACAATATAAATTTTACCTATGCCAATAAGCACAATCAATAACATCCCACTCACTGATGAATAAGAGAAGATTCTGCATTGTCCAGGTTCAAGTATCGTGAGCTTCTTTCTACTGTCCTAAACTTGCACTAGTTCTTCCCTAAACTCTGCCTTTCTTCACGCAAATTCCATATCCAGAACTGATCCACAGGATCACTACCACAGCTTCCTAAAGAACACTTTCTTAATAAAGTACTTGTAATGAATCTTGTTTGATTTAAAGACAAAAAAAGTTGCAAGATGGTTCTACTAGCTTCTACTAGCAGCAAGATGTGTCTGTGTTGGAAGCTGACTAGAAATCATATTCTAGTTAGGGTTCTGTTCAGGGTAACACCTAATGGTGTTACCATGGCACTGAGCCACAGCTAATACACTCTGTCTTTATATTACACTAAAGACAAGCAGATATCTCCGGGCAGCAGGAGCTTACATCTGCTTAAAAATTACACAGATGTACCTCAATGCATAATTTCTTTAAGAAATAAAATAGCACCTTTGTACTTCCAAGCAGCACACCCAAGTACATTATGGAAAAATCTACCTGTATGACTAATGTCTCTTCCTGAACTCAATTTGTTCATTACATTCCTTTGTTTAAGTACTCAACCTTTAGACAAAACCAATCTCTTTTACATATCCATGAAGCCAAACTCAACAGAATTCCATCCCTAAATGGGCCTGCTGAGATCATTATAACTTCAGTAAAAATTACAGACTTCAAAAGAATTGCAGAGAAAAAATATCTGTGCCTTTCCACATATGTGAACCGCAGCACTGGTTTTAATACAATATTTACTACCACACAAATTAGAATAAAGGATGGGTATGCATTTTTTTAGTATTTTACTCCCAGGTGTTTGATATCACATACAGCTATACCCACTCATTCCTCCAGTATTTCAGTGCTTCCCAAATAGTTAAAAAAGAATCTTCTCCACACCCTATTCAACAAGACAACACCATAAGCCATAATTTACAGATACAGAAAAGGGAGACATAAAAGTCTAGGTCCAAACTGCTTCAAGTATTCTTTTTTTCCATACACCTGATGTTCAAAGGTTCAACTTTACAGGACACTCAGGACTGAGTAAACAGCTCTGCTTCACACAATTTTGATTGTACTGATGATGTCAAAACAAGGGCAAATTTGGCTGCATATGTCTCACAACTGTTAAAAATGATAGGCCATCTGTGAACCCCTAACTTATGTTACCTACCCAGCAAAAAATTGTAATTTAGTATCCAAGACAGGCAGACACTAGTCCTCCAAGGCAGCATTTAACTTCTCTAATCTGACTATCCTTTGTCTTCCTGCAACATTCCTCTTGTGTCCATTCTACACTCGCCTGCAGGTGAGAAGGGGGTGCTGGGGAGAAAGCCTTTTAAGAACAGAAGTGAGGAGCACTACAATAGATAAATTGTGTCACACCAACAATCTAAAATAAGAAACATCCTAACAGTTTGCCCCTTTAGCTATATTAGAACAGTTTAATTTTTATACTTAACCATTCCCAAAATACAGGAATTCTCCTGCTGAGTTACTATGGCTCCATCCAGTCTAAAGCTGTCAGCAGTTTGACTTCTGCACCTGTCAAACAGACTTCACCTTTGTGAATAAACAGAATCAATACCAAACCAGAAAGCAGTGAAGTGAAGAGAGGTTCTTTGCTTGTTCTCTCTGCTGTTCAAGGAGGAACAAAGAAAGAGAAAGTTCTACTCAATGACTTGGCTGTAGATACTGTCTTTGGAAAATGTCATGGGCAAACTCTCACCAACCTCACCTAACATATATAAACATAATTATTTTTTTCAAAGGCTTATACATAGATCGAACGTGTCTGTTTTCACAAGAACAGGAAAAAATACATGTAGAATACAAGGGCAATAATTAAATCAAATTTGAGGTCCTGGCTTAATAAAAATGTCATCAAAAACATTTGTACACTCGGCAAAATTACAACTTCTCCCTAATCTTGTTCTTGGAATTATTTAATAACTGACAATTTTATAAGCAATGCGAGGCAGGGTCTATTGTAACTTAAGTAAGTACAAGGAGTACTTGTGGTTACTCTGTCTACAGGCATATTCAGTACTGGCATAAGATCAAGTGGATAAACTGAAGCTTAAGTTAAAGCAGTTTCCATCAGCTAAAGCTAATGTTTCAAACTATTTGTATTTTTATGGATTGCCCCTTTGATTCATGAGAGTCAAGACACATCCATTGAAAACACCTAGCAAAAATTACATGGTAAGTAGCTATCATCCCTTGTAGGAAATCAGTCAGCCAATTAGTTCTCAGGGTTCTCTCATATTACCCACCCACTCCAAAAGATGGAAACTGTAAATCCAGAAGTCCAATGTTTGGCAGATGTTTGCAAATGTTATTTATCAGATATGCTTGAGAAATCTAGGTGTAAGACACCAAGATGGGAGGAGTGGAGAGGGGTTCTCTTCTGCCAAAAAAGAAGTCACATGTAGAGTTTGTATCTCATAGTCCAGAACCACAAAACACCAAACTTGCTCCAGCAACTCATGTCCATGTGACCCAACCACACTGCTAGTGCAGCAGCCTAGCAAGCATCCCCAGAAAAGAAGACAATAGATTACCTTCATTAAATATTAGAGAACTGTTTTTTTCATGTATGCTGTTCTATTTATGCTATTCTGTCAATGTTACACACATATTAGCAAGACTTTCAGTTCCAGAATGAATCCTCCGTTTCTTAGTCCTGATCACCAAGTCAAGTGTGGAAATGAGGGTTCACAGATCTTCTGCAGAGCAAAAATAATGGACTTAACTGGAGGTACTGTCTCTAGTGTGTGGTGACACTCCAGCTAAGGCCTCCACTGTTCTGGTGGGAACTGTTTTCTTTCTGCCCAGGACAGAGCACTACCTCAGAATTTCTAACCATACTAATATAACCTTTTTTATAGGTGAGTGTGGCAACCACACTTTTTTATCAGATGAGCTATTTCATTGCCATAACTGAAATAAACTTACAGCAACTGTTCCAAATTTGGCCTAAATCTATGGTTAGATGAACAGCAGAGCTGATCAAACTAACCAGCTGTACCAAAAAGAAGGGAAGCACCACTCTGGAGCTTGTCAATCATCTGTAAGTTAATTTAACATTCTAGAGCAGCAGAAAACTTTTCCCTAGTTTCTTGGTGCTTTAGTTAAACCTAATTTATTTGGGGCTTTAATGACTGCCAGGGCTCAGAGAGCATAAGCCATAGCAGCAGCACTTTCTTTGTTCTAAGCAGCGGCCATAGATGTCTTCTGGAACTGCAGCCCTAATTCATTGTTTGCTGCTATTGTTCAAAACCTGAAGAAGGGCTTGTATGTCCAACAATTTGTGTGGTTTCCCTATTGTACTAGTGCATGTACTAAGAGCTACTACACCTGGAGAAGCCAGATGATAAAGTAAAGCTCCTCTGTTACAAGTCTCACTGGTTACACCCAGCTTCACAATAAATAAACTGAAAGAGCTTCTCTACAATTAATGGTAATTTTGAATTGGAGACTGATCCCGTGTAAATTTACATTTTAAAATTTCAGCAATAACTACACAAGAGTTACACATCAATAGTAGATTTTAAACACTAGCCTGTGTAAGGCACCAACTGTCACTGAGTACATAATTTCAAGTAAATCTATTTGCATTCTCTGATCACTATCCACACACACACAGAAAAAAAGCCACTTGTACTTTTGGTAAATATGTATTTGGGATGAAAGCGTAAAAATTTACTTTATTTAAGATATATCAAAAGAGTTAAGATGGAAAGCTGAAAAATATTGGTTTGATTAAGCAGCTCTTCAAAATCACTTTGTATGCAGGGAAATTCTACAGCCAGAATCAACCAAGAATACTTACTCAAAATATCATTTATATAATATAAAGGAGCTTTTGTCTCTGCCACTAGTACTGATGATTCTTCAAAAAAGTAAACAACAATTTTATAAAACCATGGAAGAAAGAAACATCTTTAACTTCATTCAATACACACATTGGCTATTTAAGAGATATCTTTCATCTGAAAGAACTGTGTTTTCATTATGAAATTAATCAAGAGTCTGGCTTCTTATATATTCCATTCTTCTTAAGGAAGGAAATAATTACATTTGCTTTAATCAGTGTTGGCACTTCTCTAAGAATCACTCAAGACTTTTATCTCAAGATCTACTATTTTTTTTGTGGCATAGAGATTTTCTCTGTCTGATCTGATTAGTAGTAACCAGCACTGAAATCTATCTCCAGAATACTTAAAATTTGGATTCCTTTACTTTAAGGTGCTTTGTTTATACACAAACTTTAACAGATGTAACACAACGCAAAAAGTCAGACTGAATTACAAGGGATTCCCCAAGAGCTTGAATTTCAAAAACTAAGCTGCAATAACAGGTGAGCAAAACAAGTGCGTAGGGTGGAGTTTGAAAGATGGGAATAACAAACTGGATGTGAGCGATTTTACAGCAGTTATGAACTAGGACTCTCCCTGCTGGTATCAGATTGTACTTGCAGATTCAGCTGACAGAAAGTAATCATGTAACACTGCCATCAATATCATACATGTAATGAGAATCACAGCCATGAATTAGGAAAATATCACTGTTCACAATTTAGGTCTCACCACTATTCCTTGCTACCTCTCCACTGGTATGTTGGATGTGGGAAGGGTTCTTACCCTGCAACACAAAGTGGTTTTCCTCCTTGTGTAAGAATCTATAGCGAAGCTGAGCAAAGGAGCCACCAAAGGCACTCCCTGTTTGCAGCGTGGATACCTGTTCTTCAGCATTCATTGCTCCATCTCCATGTGTGCCCTCTTTAAAACAATGATGACCAACTCAACTGCAGTGAAGACTCTGTGGGAAGGCAGTTCTTGAACCATTACAGACCACAGCAACTTGAAGCTCTCTGTGATGCACCAGTCATTGACACAACTGTATCTCAAGAAAGTGAAGATCCTCCCAATAACTCTTATTCTCATCTTTAACCTCTTCTGAGAAAGTAACTTTTCTTGTCTTTTCCTGGTCAGATGTTTCATGAAAATAGGAGTATTATGGCAAATCAGCAGGCTACTTTCTTAATTCCTTTCAAATGTCAAAACATACATAAACCAATGACAAACAAAATTATTCTATTACAGGAGATAAATGACCAATGCACAGTAGTAAACAAAGAGTTTGGTTAGCTGTTAGGAAAGCTACTGACATATGCATGAATTTCACTATTAATAATTAAATAAATTGTTTCAGCTTTAGGTAACCAGTCAAAATTATTTGTTTCACAAGTAAGAACTAATAGTGACAGCTATTGAGACCATAGTGCTCAAGTAACACTACATCTCTTTCATTCCAGAAGTAGCCCACACTTGATAGTTAACAATTTTTGTTTTATAAGCAATAATCCAGATAAGGACAGCGACACTTGATTTTCCCATGGACACACATTGAGACAGACACTGTCTTGTCACAGCCTGATGGAACTGGCTGCCAGTGCTACACCTGCTCTACTCATTACAGGCTTCAGTTTCAAAGCCTGTCAAGCTGTTACTTTTCACAGCACTACATCTACTAGAAAAGCTTAAAGATAAAACCACAATAATCAGGAAAATAAGCGTCATTTTAAGAAATGTTTAAGGCATTACCCACCATCACTCAAAAGAGATAGCTACAACACTGATACAGAATCAACTTTGTTTCTTAATCTTTCAAATATTTAGTTTAATAATAGAAATAAAACTTTTTCCCAGACAACTGCAACAAATGTTTTTTAACTGAGGATTTGTGGAACAAACAACCCCAAACTAAGGGTGCAAAGTTTTCAATAGCTGAAGAAAGGACTCCCCTTTTCAATACCAGCAGTATGTCTTTCTACAGGAAATGATCAAAATTTGCTTGGGACTATTGCACTTGTCTAAAAAGGGTCTTTACAGCCAAAACTGCAAAAAGGAATTAATCTTTTGGGTTGTTTATTTTTTTCCTCACTGGGATGTTGTAATTGAGATAGCTGGAAGAACCTATGAAGATGCTGTTGGCACCGGTCTTTCAAAGTACAGAAAGATTTTAGCTTGTTATCTTTTTTTTGTAAAAAAGGTAGTATAAATTTATACATACATATATATATATATATATACACACACACACATCAGTAGGTCACGATAAGACCAATTCCTATGTATCCCCAACTTGGCAAAAATCAAGATACAAAGTTTAGACCCTTCACTTTCATCTGCACTGCCCTCCGCTTTTCTCCAAGTTCTTCAGTGCATCCCACGGTAACTTGCTTATCAGTCCTAAAAATGGAGATGCAGAGGAGGAACTTTGAACCAATACATTTTATCTCACTTTATTCTGCATATTCTGCAGGCTTAGAAGCGGAACCTAGAATTTTTCATTTCCACTTTAAATCCTAGAGTGTTCATAGAGCAGGGAAAACCAGCTAGAGCAGAGTGGCAAGTCCACTTCCAGTATTATCTTCTTTACTACTTTCAGCTGAAGTCTGGGCACATAGAATGCCACACACAGTGGATGTTTTTATCTTCTTTTCAAGGAAATTGAATAAATAAGGACGAATGCTATTTGATTGTTGAATGAAATGCACAACTAAATCACTATTTTTCCTGTTTGTTAACTTGACCACCCAGCATATCTAAGAGATTCTCTATTAAAGTGCTTTCACTGTCATGCGCAGTCTTAACTTGGTTAACACTTCAGAATTTCTGATAGGGAGATGTTAAAATCCACGCAATGAACCCTGAAGTAATACAATTTTCCCACACTTTACTGCTCTAATCCTCTAATTAATACTGTGAGGTGCCAGTGCATAGTTCTAGACAAACAAAAATGGTAACACGTCCTTTTGCCCCAGCAGTGACAAACACCCAAAGCAAACCTTTCTGTTACAAGTGGAGAATGACGAGAGGTACAAAACACAGGCAGTGCGATAAGGGATACCTGATGCCACAGGAAACAGAATCGTTTGCTAAAAGGACACACAAAGACTTTCACACAGTTTATATTGTAAATCCAGGGGGCTGGACGTGTGAAGCATTACCTCCCTGCTAGAAACAGTGACTTTGTTTTTTCACAGCAGCAGGTGTGCCGAGAAAAAAAAGAAAAATCAATCTTGTAAAATTCATAGTTCTGCCTCTGTACAGGAAGACAAGAGTGTGTCTCAAAGCCATGGAGGTCAAAAAAACACTTTGGAAGCAAGCTGGAGTTGAAAGGACAATTATATATAGGATCCAGACTCTATCCCATTTTAAACATCCACAGGCAAGAGGACCAGGAACAGAAGACTATCTAGGTACAACTCCAACATGTTTATTAAATCAACTGGCTTATATTTTAAAAATACATATTTATGTATATTTTACTTCATCAGAGACTATTTTTGCTTAAAAAAACTAAGCAAAACAAAACCCAGATTAAAAGCATCTGGGAACTGTCTCTGGCTTCAGGGTATGGACACAGTGCGATGCTACTTTTAGGTATTATTGCTTAAATTTTATTTTAAATTAATATACTTTGAATACCACAGTTACTTAATTCTTACCATTTACACTCCCCACTTTCAACTATTTGGCTAAAATAATGGGTAACAAGTTGATAACTGAAAGAGGTTACCATTTAACCACTGAGCCAGAAAAACTGCAATTGAATGTTGCAAAACTTCCACAGTTCACAAACCAGCCTCAGGAAACTGCTGGGTTCTAAGCATTGTCTATACTTCTCTGACATCCCATTGCGTGTCAGAAACTGACAACAACCTTTCACTATCTACGGAACCAACTATGCTCCCTTTACAGTTGTGCGCGTGTGTATGTGAGATGATTCACTTGCTTTTATTTCAGGGAACTGATGATTCATTCAATCGTCTCCAGATCGTATTAATCTACCAAATATGCACATAAAGGAAGAAAAAAATCAAGTTCTTAAACTTCTTTATGCTCACATATTTATTTTTTCCTTGAGAGAGAAGAGAAGCAATTAAACATGGGAGACGAACCAGGACAGGCTACGTTTCAGCCCAAAGGCAAGGTTTGGGGAACACACCCAACCCACGTGTAAAACGAGCAGCCGTATTCCAGCGGCGGACTGCGAGAGGAGGGGAGCTCCCGTCCCCTCCCGTCCCCTCCGGGCCGGGGCTGCTCCCTCTGCTCCGGTACCTGGCGCGGGCAAGGCGGGGCGGACCGGTGCGTTCCCCCCTCCGCCACACCGAGGGCTTGTGCCTCTCCTCCTCCGGTGACATCTTACATAATAAGCCGGGCTAATCACGCCGGAAGCGAGCCAAACCGCCACGGAGCATCAGCGGGGATAACTACCCGCGAGAGGAGATGCTCGGACCGGCGCCCGCTCCTCGCTCACTGCCCGCCCTGGCGCCTTGCTAGAAAAATCCTCGCCGGGGCGGCAGCGGCTCCCGCGGCAGGCGCCAGACGCGGAGCCCTCGCTCGTCCCCCGCCGCCGCGCGCCGTCTCCCCAGGAAGCCGCAAGCATCGCGAGCGGCACCAGCCGCTCCCGAGCGCGGTCCGCGCTCCCAGCCCCGCCGGCTGCAGCCCCGCCGCCCGGCCCGGCCGCCGCCGGCTCCCTCCTCAGCGCCGAATTGGAGGAGAAAGTTACTCGGCGGCGGCCCGGCGTCCGCCGCCGCCGCAGTTCAAGAGCAATGTCACGTTCAACAACTTGTTATGACACATGATCCCCCCCGCACGCATCCGCACCTGGCCGCCGCCTGCCCGGCGGCCCCCGGCGGGCCCCTTACCTTCCCCTGCAGAGGCCACGGGCACCCGCGGGCGTGTGCGGGAGTGGGTGCGTGTGGCAGCGCGGGCGGCGCCGGCTGGGCGGGCGGGCGGGGGAGGGGAGGGCGGCGGAGCGGCGGGAACGCGCCTCGCCGGACTTGTCAGCGGGCGGGGGCGGCTGCGGGGCGGCGCGGGGAGCGGCGCGGAGGGGAGCGCGGGGGGCGGAGGAGTTCCCGGGGCTTGTTTACGCATTGCCGCCCGCCCGGTGCAGGCGCTGCACTCTCTGATTGGACACAAACTGGGGCACAGCCCGGCACGGGCGCTGCCGCCCCAGGGGCCGCCGGCGCCGCTCGGCCGCCGGTGGAGCCCCCGCCGGGCCGCGGGGCTCGGGGCCGCCGGTGCCCCGCGGGCTCCGCCGGCACCCGCCTCCCGCCCGC
>QUSF01000014.1:2300001-2344699 GCA_003676055.1 Chloebia gouldiae
GCCCGGCCGCCGCCCCCGCGCATGCCCGGCGCGCGGGCGGGCCCGGGCCGCGCATGCGTCCTGCGCGTGCCCGCTGAGGCGGCGGGGCCGGCGCGGAGCCGCTGCCCGGCGGCCGGGGCAGGACCGGCGGAGGCGCCCCCGCAGGCGCTGGTTATGTAACCGGGGGCGTCTCCGACGGCCCCTGTCAGCGGCAGCGCCTCGGGAGGAGGGGCTGCCGCTCGGTGCTCCCGTGGCTGCGTTTCCCGAGCAGGGAGGTGGATGTGCTCCCTCCGCCCTTCCCCGGACAGGTGCGGCCCCATCCCGGGTTCGGGCAAGAGCACATTCCCAGTCACACCCTTCTCCTTCGCTCGCTCCTAGCGCATCGTATCAAAACTTCAAAGTTTGGGCAGTGCGCGGTGTCCGCGCCTCGGTGCGGAGCGAACAAACCCAACAGCGAGAGCTGCTGTGTGCGGGCAGCAGCGGCTCAGAAACACCGCGCTGTTCCCTCGGTGCCGGCAAAAGGCCATCCCGGCAATGGGTATTTTCTCCTTGATTTATTTCTGCTGATGTGGGTGCGACTCATATCTTATCCTTGGTATTTTCCATTGAAATAAACAGTTTTAAACCAAGGAAAGAAGCAGAGCATAACACAATTGTATGACATGACTCATATACTCATTACTTCTAAATAAGCAGCTCCTTAATGCTCCTTTTACTCCCATCCCTCAGTCAGCAAATGACAATAAATGTAATAGCGAAATAGAAGCCATGAGAGTTCTTGGCAACAGGAATCCCCACTATGCACTCAGTACCCACCACGGGAACTTCCCTGACTCATTTTCAGATGAGTAAGCTTCTCAATCAAGTTTTCCTGGCATTTGATGGTAAAGCACTCAACTTCCTCATACTGATAGCAGAATCAATAGTCCCCATTACCTGTTTCATGTTGCCTCTTGCACAAAGTCTGGGATAAGGGCCCTAGCTAGAACTATTTCCTTGCAAGCTGCTAGAGTGGTCAGCTGGCAGTCAGGACTGCTGATACTTAGAGCTGAGCATTCACCTGCAAGTTAGCAGCTTTCCTCACTTCAACTTTCATTCTTAGATAGAAAGTAGGAGTGCAATTTTGAAAGATTAATTTTAATATATCCATGATGCTTTCCAAGTAGCATTGGATTAAAAACAACCAAACAAACAAAAACACACCAAAAAACAACTAGAGAAGAGTTCTCTTGTGCCTGCCTATTTAGACTTCTTCCTTTTAGTCACTTCCTGGGACAAATTACCAGGATATCTGAATTAAAGGTGCTTAAACATCATCTGAATCAGGTCACATGACCACATTAATTTAGACAGCACTGAAGCCTGTGAATAAATAGATATTCTGAGGCTTTCCTGGTCAGACTAGTGTTAATCTTGACTGTCAGGTCAGCTGTTGGTTATAATTGTATTTTTGATAATGAGCCAGATTGGTTTTATCAGAGCAATGCATTTTGCTCCATAGAGTTTATAGTCAATAGGTGTTACACAATGTAGAGTATTTTTAGAGATTAAAAGACCCTTCACTGAAAAGAAACTAAACTGTCTATACTTCAGACTATCATATCAAGCTCACTGAAAACTGAGACCTGGATCATATCATTAGAAGTTTTGGAGACTTTTGTAGGGTTTTGTTTTAGGGGGGTCAATTATAAGTTTTTATTTGTTAAAAAGAAAAAAAAAAAGAAAAAAAAAGGGAGAAATTCTGAATCATGAAAGAACAGTTCCAGAGAGATTCAGTAGTTCTTTATTTGAAAAGCAAGGTCAGAAAGAGAACAAATTCCTTCCTGTACATCAAAGTACTTGAGCACTCATTGATTTTACTGGAACAACTGATGCTGACACTAAAATCCCAGGAAAAAAATACACCAGAAGATAAAATTATTCAATGTATTTTTACAAGGTGGAAATGTAGCTACCAGTGATGGTCTAGACGTGGCAGGACAGAGCTCAGAGCAGATTAACTTTCTTTACTAATAGAGCTAGGAAAGCACATAAAGCCACCAATGAAAAACATACTTCAGTACTGACAGTTCTCTCACCAAATGTTCTGAGTCTGCCTAAATGACGGATACAGATTTCCTTTTCAAGGGTTTCTTCACAGCCAAGAGGGCCATCTATTTAAATATAAGTACTTACATATGTAACTGTAAGTTTAGATGAAAGTTTATCTGCTCACATGTTTTCTTGGCTTCTAAGAAACTCCAACTAGCAAGAGACTAATAATTGAAGCACAAGAGTTGGCACTACTCATTTTGTGTGTAGCAATGTAAAGGCCAAAAGATCTAAATCCATTAAGTGGCTGTGAAAACCTGAACTATAGATTCTATATCTTACACGATACTGAACTTTTAGTGCAAACAGATTTTGCCGTTTCATAGTAGATTTTGCATACAGGAGAAAATGGTTTGCCTGGTACATGACTCAGTTCTCTAATTATCTTTTTTTCACTTCCTCTGTTGATTTTATGTCTAGTAGAGTGAGAAGCCTTAAACTGGTCCCTGGGGCTTCCTTCTTGATCCCAAGCTTTGTAAAATGTAGATGTTTCCTTGACATGGCTTTTATAAGATGTCAGTTAATTGTGATTAGAGCAACAGCCACATCTGGAACTCCTCTTCTGCTAATGCATCTTTGGAGAACAGGCATGAAAATTGTACTCAAGTGTAAAATATGTGATTGAGAAATATTTTCGAAAACTAAAAATAAGCAAAATTACATTTGTTTAATTGGTTTTCAGCAGTTGCTACATGTAGGTTGTGGGTTAACTTTCAATTCATTAGTAGATTTTTCCTGTCAGATAAGCTCACAAAATTTCCAGTGGAGGGCAAACTACAACCTTTTGGTATATCAGGGATCTTTAGGATCCCTGGCTCTTGATTTCTGACCTAATATACATAAGTCTCCCTACCCTCCCTTACCTTGTCAGAAATATTTCCAAGGTACATATTTCGTTTTCCAAAGATTATATAGAAATTGAAAATTATGGCTTTAAAATGTCTAGCATTAATTATGCAGCTTTCTTATGACTCCTTGCCAGTGAGTGATAAATTCCTCTCTCCCTTTCATCCAGAATTTGACTACTTTAGCAGAGTACTAGGGCACTCTAAAACTACTTCCATTTGAAAAGAGAGTATCACTCCTAACTCCCTATTTAGAATCATGATGCTATTTTAAATACTATTTTACACTATGATTTTTCATTCTGTTTGTGTTACTAATTAACTTGCTGTCCAAGCAAGGTTATCAATTGTTTACTGGTCAGCAAAAGACACTCTTGAGTTTTACTGAGCACAGCTTAGTGTTGCTATTATTACAGAGTATCTCATACCAACAGCGAGACTACATTGTGAATTCTGCTATTTGGTGGATATTTTCAACTTGAGCATTGTTTTATTTCTATTCTATAAATACTGAAGCACCCTGATATATTAATTATTAAGCAGAAGAGAGTACTCTCTTGCCTTTGGACTAGACTGGGGGTTTTCTTTCAGTTGCAGAGGGGAAGAGCTGTAAAACACCTGCTCAGCCTGGCTTCAGCTCCAGGAGGAGTAAGAATTGCCAAATATCTACTGTCAGCTGGAATAGCTGTCTATTTACAAAGTTGGTATAGAGCCTACCAAAAGAAAATCTAAGAGTTTACTTTCTCCTCATGACAGAAGCTGTTGAGATCCTTGGGTAAGCAGCACATTTAATAATTTATTGGTGCATTATAAATATGTATGTAAAAGAAGAATATCTTCTGTGTTGGAGCACAGCTAGAGCAACATCAGGGTTAGACCCTCAACAGGGAATTCTCTACTCCTGCAAAGGCATCAGGAGTCTTCACAGACCTGCTCCTGTGCTTTAAGGCAGGTCATATTTCATCTCCAGTTGCACTATTCCAGAAACTTTCTATACTTTCTTCCATTTCACTACTTTTTAACTCAACCATGCTCTATATTGCAGTATTATTATGAAGCATTTTGGTTATAATATCAGAGAAAGATGTTTCCCAGTTTGATTTTCATCCTTTTATGGAATGTGAACTAAGGTATAATTACACTATATAAGAGATATGCAAGATAAACACAATGATAACATAAATGACATTAAAAGATGTCATTTCACAGGCAGGCTAAAATATCTGTCAATGACTATAGGCAATCTTCCTCCAGAATGGAGAAGGGCACATAGAAAGGTGGGCTCATAGTAATGAGCTGTATTTCACATTGGGGAGTTCTGCTCATAGAGAATTACAAGAGTAGATTTTAACAGACTAACCACTAACACAGTTTGAGTGGGATGGGAGGACAAGACTGATACCTGTGCTCAGTAATCACAGCAGCTCTTTGAGAAAGTCACCCTTCTGGCAATGAGGAAACAATCCCTTACCAAGGAATTCAGAGGATAATTACTGAATGGTGTCTTTTCACAGCCCAGAGAACACTCTAGACAATCACTTTTACACTGCCAAATGGAATGAACACAGGAAAGCAGGATGGAATAGCAAAGTCTCCAGGGAGACTTCTGCTCTTTGTTTATAGATGAGGACATGACTAGTCTTCTGCACTACCCTTTGCACTATCCCTGCCTGTGGTGTGCAAAACAGCTCACAAGGCAATTGAAAGAAGTAGCTGCTCTTGAGGAGGAGGTGAACCTAGATATGTATACCCTACTATGTAATCATTTTTAGATCATCCTAAAGGAAACTATTTCCTGAATTGAATCTATTTCCTTTTGTTAATGTTGATTTGAGCCACTGTTGAAATAAAAGAAAGTAGGATGACACTTTTTTTTTTTTAAGATCCCTAGAAATCAGGGTTTTTCCAAGTTTCTAGTGTTTCAGCTAAAATATTTGCAGTAGTCCTTGCTGGCAATTTGAACAATTAAAATAAATTATAACCCAGTTGAGTTCTTGTATTACACCAAGTTCTAAATTAGGATTCAGAGTCATTAAGGTGACAAGTGTTTCATCTGGTATAATTTGTCACAGTCCTTGCTGGGGCATCTGAACACCTTTGTACTTAAAGGTGTTTTAAGTTTTTAAGGTTTTTTCTAAGTTTTTATTTGCATGTCAATTAGAATGTACAAATAAAGATTTCAAATGGTGGAGAGGAAAAAAAGTTCCTCTTAGAGCATATTTATTTTCAGTCTAGTTTCTGGTTGTTGAAAACAAACAATTTTAAGGAGTTTATATATTCAGAGCAACGTGGTTGAGGTCTGGATGTAGATAACTAGACCTGTGGAAACTGGAGTTGCAATGGGATGCAACAGTACACGGAGAAGAGGGAAGAGAAAGATTTGTGTGACAAATCCATTCCACAGTTCAGAGATCTTCCTTGAATTTCTTCAAAAAGAAGCAGACAAGACACAATAAGCACTGATGAAGAGTTCCTATGTAAGAGGGAGATTTTCTATCTTCAAAGATCAACCTGTCCACTACCAAATACTTAGGATGACACAGCATGCACATATTCACAAAAAAATCAATTTTTAGCACATAATAAAAGGCACAGTGTAAATACAGGGTTTTTTCCTGCCCCATAGCATTAACATATTTTATACTTTTTTTAATCTCCTCTGCATGTACCATCACTGAGAACACAGTAATCTTACTTATAAACTTCCTGGCAGACAGCAGCAATCCAGCAGTTTTTAATCCTGGATTATTTTTTAAACTACTGGAGAAGCACACATGAGCAGTCTGAACAGCTGCTGAGACCTTAAATTATCATCAGGCAATACATATACATATATATTTATTTTGAAAGTGAGTCAGTGGATGATTTACTTTTCAGGTATTAGTGTAGTAGTATATTTTCTTGGCAAACATATAAAAGATTTTGAACCAAGAGATAAAGAGGGAGAATTTGACAGACTATTCTTTATACTTCTAATCAGAACAGTTACCAAGATATTTTTGTTTATCAAATGCATGAAAATTCTCCCACTGTAAGAATTTTTTAATAAAACATGAAAAGACTATAGCTGCAAATCCATGCAGAAGAAATATAGTGCTTTCATAATTTTATTTTTCACAGCCCTAATTTTATGCATAGATATGTCAGTACTGCATGTAACCCCTTCCTGTGTCTTGCCATGTGCCAGCTGTGCTTTTGCTAGTTCTGGTCACAGGGCCTGATTATTCCTTTCTGGCTCCTCCCTCTGCTCAGCCCTCTCTTCTGATTGGCTGGTTTTTAATTAACAAATCACTGAAGATCCCTCTCTTCTCAGTTTTTATGGTGTCCAAATCCCAGAGTAAAACACATTGACTCTAGATTTTATTTTAGGTATGTGCAGCCATGACTAAGGCCAGAGAGAATAACCAATGATAACACAATGATCCCACATGATATTCCAATTCTTCAGGCAGTAGAACTTTAGTGGGACAAACCCTTGTGCTGAACACCAAGAAGGATGAAACAGGATAAATCCATTTGCTCATGTCCCAGCAGGGCCATAACAATGACCAAAACACAAACAGCTCACCTTCTAGGGTACAAATGGAAGCACGTGACATACGGCTTTGTACCGTGTGTGTGGACAGAAATGTGTATTTAGAGGACCTAATATGGCCCCAAAAGCACCCCATGTGGAAGGTGTGTTTTTACCCAAACCTACACACAAGGATTTGGTTTGAAGCATCTACCACCCATGATCCTGATTAAAAATACTTCAGTATCCACAAATAGAGCAGGCAGGTTTAATCCCTCACTGTAAATTACACTGTACTTTTCCAGGAACTTCATGTCCTGCAAATATCTCTCTCAAAATACAGCTGGGACTTGTCAGTAAGCCAAAACATTAGCAGGGAAGGGAAACCAGAAGATGGACAAACTGTAGGACTATGGATCATACTTCCTTCAAAAACCCAGCTGAACTCAATTTAGATGCAGAATTCAGAAACTTAATACTAACCAATTTCCTATAACACTGGTTAAAAGTCCAAATTATGTTTTCTGTAAGCTGATGATAAACATTGTGTTGGATATAATTGAAAGTCAAGGTTTTGAGAAAGAGCTTTAAGCAAGGAAATTTAGACATCCTTAGTGACAAATCAGTGGAAGCAGGTGGACATCTAAGCATAACATTTAATCTGTTTTCACACAGCCAAAGCTGTAAATAGGAAGAATCTACAAGAGGAATTTGTGAAACTGAAAAAAAATTACGCCCCCAAATTTTATGTAATGAAACTTTCAATATCTCATCTAAATTCTTGCCAAATTCAGGATCCATATGCACTGCTATAGAGTTAATTTGAATTTTGAATTTAAGGTGTTACATCTTTACTGGTATAAAGCATATTTGATAAAGACTGATTTATAGCTGAATAGATTAAATGAGGAAGAACAGCAGAACATGAGGAAACAGAGTGGAAAAATAAAAGTCATAGAAAGAGGTTTCACTCAGGTGTCAGGTGTCAGCTGCACTGGCAGCTGCTCTGCCCACGAGAGGGTTAACTGTAGGCACCACGACAGGTTCAGGCTTTTGCACCCTTATGAGGGTTTTCATTCACAATATCTGCAGGGGGAAGAGGCAATGCCACTTTTTCCCATCTCATTGCCCACAAGATCACACGAATGAAATGTGCCAGTGATGTTAATGGCTCACCAGGCTGGATGACTGTAATCACTGCAGTTTTGTTCTTCCTCTCTCAGTGTTCAGGTTGTATGTTCTCAGCTACAACCTGCCCAGCCCCACATATCCTTAGTTACTGATAAAAGTCGCTAATTTTAAATACACTAAGTAAATGCATTAGAGACTTGTGTAGCACAACCAAAGGGGAAGAGAAGATTCCACAATTGCTTAGATATAGGTATTATAGTGGAAGAGCAAATAAAAACATGGATGCACAGCTCAGCTGGTGAATCACACAGCTATGGACACATTTTGTCTACTTGGGATGATGTTCTCATTTACAATCTCATATCTCTGTTGTGATCCTGTGATTCAAGGACACATACAGGAAAGGCAAGAAGGGCACCAGTGGCACCAGCCAAGAATAAATCGTAATTCACAAAACACATTCCTTCTTTAAAACACTATGTTACGTCTAGGTATTTTCCTAAAATCAAAGATAGGTTAGTAAATACCCTTGAAACTTATTTTAAAAGCCCTCACACATTAGGTCCGAGATAAGAAATGTTTGGTTCCTCACCAAATTTATTTCCTACAGAATCATTTTAATAATCTTGTTACACCACACCAAATAAGCTGGTCAGACCTAGTTTAGTAACTGACACACAGGTAACACTTTATCAACTCCATCTGTCCATCTATGTAAATGCAAAAATAAAAACAGTAACAGAAACAACTTTAAAAAAAATAAATGTCAAAATGTGGATACTTGAGTGTTTCTATTAACTAGTGAACTATTTTCACTTTCAAATAGTTTTACAAATATTTTTTCTTTGGCAGCTGAATGTCAAAGCTGAGTGTATTTAATTTTGCTGTGACTGCAGGACTTTGAACTTTGGGTCTTAAAAGACCAGACATAACTAGCTGGGCATTCAAAATGAAAATCCTGTATGATGCAGGTAGATTTTAGTTTCTGTTTGAGATTAATTCTTTCAGTTGTCAAGTACTAGGCTCAGAAATTGAGTCACAGTATTTGGTGAAATAAATAATGAAATGTTACCTGTCTAAATGAGAGTACAGCCTGGGCAGTGATAGTCTTTAGTGTTTTAATGTCTCTTAAGCCTCAGAAACCTGAGTAAGGCTAGCCTGAGACCCCTGTTACTTATTTCATTTGGAACAGGAGTTCTTAAGCCATTAGATGGAGCCCCTCTCTGTACGGGCAAACCCCTCGGTGATGTACAGACACCTCCAGTGTGGCCCCAGCCACACCACACCGAGGGGCTGGGAGAACCTGGGACACTTTGAATGCAAAATACACCTTTTCCCTTATGAGAACAAGTGCTGATCTCCTGTTTATTATCACTTTGACTCGGGAGGTTGGCTGCACAGCAAAGCCACTGAAAAGGGACAAGTGGAGCTAGGGTGTCCCTGTGCACTGTCAGATGTGTCCCACTGGCTGAGCTGAAGGAAGAAGATAGAAAACTTCTGTTTTCAGAACAGATTTTGGGCACATTTCATCAGCCCAAGTTTAATCCTGCTGCTGACAGCATGCCTACTTTAATGCCATCTTTCTTTTCAGAAAATTTCACCCATCTTTTCCCAACAGCTTTTGTCACAGAGGTCCTAAGGATGTGAAGGGTGAGGAATTGTTAGCAAGAGGTTACATTCCTTTACCCAACAGCTTTTATGCAAGCCCTAGACTAAAAGTTGAATTATTAAAGTTAAACTACTCAGCTTCAGCATTAGGTAATGCAGTTCACATGTTCTTAGACAGACTCTAGGCCAGTAGTAACTGTTAGTAGTTGTTACAGATTGTCTCCTGAGAACATCCATCGACTGCCAAACATTTTCCAGTTGTGAGGCACCAAATAAGGATCTTTTTTTCATTTGGCTGTAAAATGCCATAAAGCTTGCAGCTTAGAGTTGTTTTTTGAGGGTTAGTGGTTTGGGGATTTTTGGGGTTGTGTTTCTCAGGGCTTTTTTTGGTTGTGTTTTTTTTTCCTTTTTTGTTTTAATGGCTTATATAATAGCTTCAGCAATTTTAGTAAGCTGCAGCATCTTCCTTCTCTCACAATCTATGAATAAGTGTCACTGCTGGTAGCCTACACCTCTCCTTTTCCACCCCTGCAGCAGCTTCCAATTTGTTCATCTTTGCTCTCTGCAGGGAAGGTTCCTCAGCTGCCTTGCATTCATTCTTCATTCAGTAGAATGTGGAACAAATGTTCAGTGACAGCCTGTTGCACACCGGTTTAATAGTGCATAAAACAGAGAGGCTACTGCAAGCAGCTTTTGGAAATTCAGCATTTTGTATTTAAAGCTATTTGACTTTGTACTAATGTGATGGTTTACTCTGCAGCTAGATTTCCAGAGATATGTGGCTTTATGCAAGGTAGTATTAATGTATTTTTAAGATACTCTTGGATTTTGAGTAGAATCCTTTGTAAACTACTATGACATATGTTCCAGATATTGTAAGAGGAGGAGTCAATAATGCAAATATCCCACTAACCTCAGCAGAGTACTTAATGTTCCATGTTCTCCAAGAAATCAGTAAGAAGTTTTTGAAGATACAAAAACCATCACAGCAAATTCAATCAATTATTCTATGTTTCTCTGTTGAATACATGTTTCTACCTAATGGAAAATCTTAAGTGTTGTTTAAGCACTTCCTTACCAGACCATATATCTTCTGACCAGTAGTGAAGCTCTTTTGTTTAAGGGGAGAGAAGTTTGTATGAGAGAGGAAAACAGACTTGGAGATATATTGTCCCAAATTACCTTTTATCTTTCCCAGCCTCTCTCTCTGCCCTTGGTTTATTTTCCCCTTTAGAACTCTAAGTGGCCCTGTTTTTTTCAGATTTCTCTCTTCCCAACACAGGTCATGCCTCACTGTCAATTCCTTTCTCCTTATAGTTCTATCTCTCTGCCATACCTTGGAGGGGTTATACACTCTCCCTTTCCAGCACCTGCTACCTGTGGCTGCATGGAGGAAATCTCTCCATCTCTTCCTGTGTGACTGGCAGTGAAGTATGAAGGGGAGAAGAAGAACCTTTCCTATGAGCCTCTCTGGCATCCCTGTGCCTGGGTTTCTGTCCTGGCTGCTCTAAGCAGGCTGTGGGAATCCCTACTTAGCCATGTGTCCTGCTACTACGTAAAAGACTCCATTTATTCCTAGGGCTGAAGATGGCAGTGCAAACCTATTCGTATCCTTTCCTCTTAGAAGGCTGTACTTATTTTGTCTATCACAGGATAACTGCTTTCCCAGCAAACTTTGCTGAAGGCAAAAAAACGGAGGCTCCTTTCACTGCTTAAAGAACATTTCTGGAGTTGAAGTAGAACTTAATTGGTCTTTCCAGTTCTTCTCCTTCCTGATGCACAGGCTTCCCATTATCAGCCCCTTCTGAGCCAAGCCAGGAGATATTATTGCAAAAGAACAGAAGGGAAGTAGCTGCTGAAGCCAAGAGCATTGTTTTACACATAATACTAAGTTTTATGAAAACATTTGGTGGTCAAGCATCATTCCCTGCCTGCTTTCAATCCCTGTGAATGTTTTTAAGCATCTGTGCTCTTAGCAGAGCCTTCTTTTCAAGTTGTACATTGAACATAAGAAATGACATTTGAAGAAATACTTTTGTGTGTGGTTAGTCTCTAAGACTAATCTTCTAAAAATAAGCCAATCAAATGCAAATCTATTTTCCAACACCATATAATATGTCATCTTAATATAGATATCTTTCCAGGCAGTATGGTTTCCCTAACAGCAAAAAATAGAAAGCTGTCCTCATGGAGGGTGTTGGAAATAGTGCAACACTGATGAAATAATTCTATTGCAACATAGGCAAGGAGCTTCCAGATTGTCACTTGCCACAAATCCTGATTGTCTGCAGCTGGTAACAAAGCTAATAGAGCACCTCTGAAAAGCATTCCTCTTCACTGGTTTGCCTCCATTTACCCCTGGCACACCAGCAGTATCATTAGAGGGATGCAAGCTGCACCACCACCAGTCCTTTGTGAACATGAAGTAACTGCACAGAACAAAAAACAGTCTCAGCTCACCTGTCATCCCTGCCTAGATTTTAGTGAGGCAAGAAAAAGGTGACAGATCTTTAGAGTCACCACCTGCTAAAGAAAACCAGAAAAATCCAAGTGACTCCTAGCTGAATGTTCTTACCTTCCATCAGTACTGGAACTGGGAGGTGAACAACATGAAAGGGAAACATTTTCTGTGTGTGAGCTTTCTTACAGCAGCAGGTGAAACCAGCACTTTTGTTTCAGGTATAAAATATTGAAACTATAAAACTGAGCCTGTTCTCATTTTTCCTTCTTGTCCTCAACAAGGAAATAATAGTAGGAACACTAACTTTTGAGTATAGAAAATAATACAAAAACTTCACCATTATCAGCTCTTACGACATGAAACATGTTTAGTAATACCATCTTCTTACAAGAAATATCACCTTTATTTATGTAATCAAAATACATTTAGCATCTCAGAATAATAAAACTCAGTTGCTCTACACAAAATTGGTGGATCACTGGGGTTGATTTTCCTGAGAACTACTGAAGTACTGAACAACAGAATAAGAAGTCAAACAGCAGTAATGTACCAGAAGGATGATTTCATTCACTACTGCATCTATGCAAAAATGGAGTGACAAATCACCTCCATCAAGACAAAAGAGAATGCAGCAAGGAGTCTGTATTTTTACCTTTGTTCTTACAAGAAGAATAATGGAAGGTTTGCAAAATGCTTTCTGGTGTGTCAAAAGCAATCAGTGTTTGAGTCACCACAATGCCTGTGACCTGGAATGCCTACCACTTTTTCTGTGTTGATTAAACTTCATTAGAGGTGAAAGAACTGTATGCTGTTTCAGGAGAGGGGAGGAGGCAGCACTAACACACCACTTTCCAAGCAGATTTCCCAGAAACAGAGCAATTAATAAAGGGCCCTAGAAATGCTTTTCATGCACTTCAATTTATTATGTCATGAAGTGCAAACTAAAAGCTTAATTAATCATAAAATGCAGCATTTTTATGATTATGTCTTCATGCCTAATCCAGAGCTGTCTAAACAAACAAGGATAGTAATGTACAGGGAGAGTTTGGATCGAGCCTGCCTTCAGCCAGGGTCACATAACACAAACGAATGGCTCTGTGAAGAGAGCTCATGGAGCCTGATTTGCCATAAATTTTGTCTGGGAGCAAACTGTGTGTGCATTTTAAGTGAAGTTTTATCTGGATTTAGGAGACTCATGACATAGCTCTTCATGTGGAATCTTTCGTGTCCTGTAGGAGCTGAATCCTTAGTAGAGGCACTTTCCTTTGTTAGGGGCACTCTTAAAGCTGCTCTCTCCCCTTGGTAGGAGCTCCTGATTTTTATAAATATATAAGAATGTAAATTGTTTGGAGACTGCTGCTGCTTTCCAATTGAGTTAAAATTTACCAGTGGGTTAAAAAGCCGCCACAGCAGGACAGAGAGATGCAAACCGTATCCAAATCACATGATTGCACAAGCCCATTTCCTTAGAAAACCAGAAGAGTAATTCTGAGACCCACAGAAAGGAAATCACAAAGAAGGAAAAGAGCAATTTAAGCAATATATTGACAACACCTAAAAAGCACTTCCTATTCTTGTCCGTAGCAAATCTACACACATAAAAGAAAGTTATTGAAGCATATATTGTTCACAGATTAAAAACATCTTAATGTCACATTAGTTTTACTAATTTACCACATTAGTTTTACTTTTCCTTACAGTAAACACAACTGAACCTCACTGAGCTAACTGGCAAAGAATGCATGCTTCATCATCCTAATACCAATAAAGCAATATAGTGCATCAGAAATGTTACCTAGTAAATGACATTTCTTACTGTAGAAGTAAAAAAAATCAATATAATTAATTTCTTAAATTTTTTTTTCATAGAAAAGAAGTCAGGTACAGTCTCTGTTCAGATAAGTAGGAGAATGAGGATTTAATCCATTTAAAGGATTATTTTTTATCCTGTAAACCATACAGTTTTTGTTTTTACACAGTACTTTTCACTATAAACAGGATCAAAGCAAACTTTCAGAAAACACCTCCTTGTTGTTTGCTCTGGGAAATTGTCTCCTTTGTTTCCTTTTCCCTCCCCGTGAGCTATTTTCAGTGTTTTCACCAAGCTGTTAGTCATAACAAGTTACCCAGCCTGGAGGGTGTTAGCTTTGCAATGAAGCAGAAACAAGTCATGGATGAGGTTCTCTCTTAATAGCTTTATCATATGAATGACACAGAAACTGTAGCACGCTGGGCATGCTGATGCAACTTACTTTGAGTCCACAATTTGATCATATTTTAGAAGAAATTATTTCTGAGAAATAGTCAAAATGGGCCTCACCTTCACAAGAGAAGACAAATTTTGTTGTCCTAGAAACATTTGCCCAGGTGACAGGGGACAGGGTTGTATGGCACAAGGAAGACGCCTCTGCCCTAAACTGAGATCTGTATTATTAATGGATGTATAATTGATGGAATGACGGCAGCACTTGTAGCCCTCTCCTAGCTTTACACACACCTCCCATCCTCTGTTTTCCTTGTCCTCTCAGCTGTAACCCTTGCTCGGTTTCCTCCCCCTGCTTTTCTTCACCTCCTCCTCCTCTCCCGGAGCCAGCCGCGGGTGCTGCCCCGGCCGTGCCGGGGATCGCAGCCCCCGTGCCCGTGCCCGCACAGAGGGGCACACGGCCTCTGCTGCCAGAGTCTGCAGGGTGGAAAGGGCTCCCTGGAGTTTCCACTGAAGTGAGCTTAGGTGGGTGACGCTCAAAGTAAACAAATCTTCAGCTGGGGAACACTTCCATGACAACTTCTACAATTTTTTCACTGCATCACTGCAGGAGCATCACTCATGGGTGCAGCACTGCTCCAGGGACTCAGTTCAGAAAGGCAGTTAGCTGCAGTCTCAGTACTAATTTTTAATTCTCAAATATGCTCCTTGCAATATATGCTGGTTAAATTCAAGACTTTAGTGTTTCTTGTGTTTAAGGGAGCATTATTGCAGAAAAAATACAGACATCGTCTAGTAAACATACTCAGTCTTGTTTTTTCCTGGTGTGGGGTAACAGCAGAATTTTTCTTACTAATTATTCAGGTACACATAAATAGCTGGTTGGGAAGTTTGTGTACAGAGATAAGTTAGCAAAATGCCAAGTTTCAAGAGTAGCCTAAGCGCTTGTGATGGAGGTAGCCTTTCTCATGACAATCATGCTTTGTCTTTTTAGCAGACAGGCTGTACCACTTGCCACGTGGTTGTTTTTCAGATGGCTTCCTCTCCCAGGGCAACAAAATCCCCAGCAAGCAGCAGTGACTGCTACAATTTCTGAGAGCAGAAATAAATGCACATTCAGGACTGATCTACTAAGAGCCTTTACTTTCCTTGCCCCAGCCCATTATCTGTGTTTTACATCACTTACACAGCAACCCAGAAGTATCTAAACAATTCTGAAACCTGAGCAGCTGAAATTGTTTCAGTGCCTCCCCACCACCAAGCAGCTTAATCTACCTCTGGCAATTACACTATGGCTTAAAACTGCAGCTTTTTTCTTCAACTGAACATGGGGTTTTTTTTTCAAAATACACACACTCTGGACTTGGAGTAACCCAGAAATAACAAGGAATTAATGCAGACAAGACATTTAATGTTCTCATACATATAACATTTGTAAATTTCTTATCACTTTTGAATTGTTTTCTCATCTCTAAATGGCAGTTTGCCAGTGGCCTCTACCTCCTGAACTTTTCCTTTTTGTGTGCTAGATTCAGTACAAGCATCAGCACATGTTAATATTTCTATTTTTGCACCAATTTAATAGAGCCTTATGATCAGAATCACATTTTTGCTGGTGAGATTTTGTTGATCTCGAAATGAAGGAAACTTTGTCATGCTTAGCTTTGGGGAATCAGATATGCACTAATTGGAGATCACACCCTTTTCTTTTCCTTGAGATATTAAATATAACTGCTCAGAACTAATCTTATTTTCTTGCTAGAGGACAATACACTTCAGACAGACATGCTGCATTTGCACCTCACTACCTCCTCCTTTGTGGCTTTATCACACATACAAATAATTGCCTACCATTACTCTACAATAAAACATTCAGATTTGGCACTTGGGTCTCCTTCGAGATGGCAGGATGAAAATCCACCTTCCAAAAATTGTAAAAAAAAAAAAATGCTTCTTCCATTATAATTTATCATTTGAATACTTCCTGTACAGAGGACTTATTTCTAGCTCAAGATTCCACTCTGGAAAGTTTTCCCCCAGTTTTCTGTTTCCATTCAGCCATAAGAATGCAGGATTCAAATCCTTCCTTTACCAATTTCTTTTTCATCACTGTACAGCAGCAGTGTTACAATACAATCTGCATCAAGTGCTCTTCTTGATTCTGCCTTGAATGAGAGACATTTTAAGAAACTTGGACCTGATGGACCTAAGAGGATGTTTGGAAAGTGGGAGAATAACAAGGCCAAGGAAAATTTCTGCATGAATAGATCTTATAACAAGCATTTTAACTTTGGATTCTCTATTTCATTCTAATGTGATTACTAGCAGGAGTACATCACCACAAGTGGTCCAGTATGCAACTGTATTTTAGACACCAGAGCCTAACTTATAGTTGTAATAAATCAATGTTTCAGTCAGTTATTTATTGTATTTTAAACCAGAGATGGAGCAGGTAAGATATCAATAGTACTTCTTGCTGCTTTTTCCAAAAGCTGAGATTGTCAGGCAGGACTGATGGGCTCTTTGACTGTAGTCTTGGCTCACTTTGGAAAGATCCACTCAGGGAACAAACTCAAATCTAAAAAAGGCATGTCCAATTTATAATCCAAATGTAGCCCCAGAAGTAGAACATACACAATTATATACATAAAAATCAAAACAGATATATATATAAACATATTAATGTAGCATAGCAAGATAGTTAAAATAGCCTTGCACTCCTCTCTGCTCTTGTTTAGCTGTCCTCACCAAAAATACTACAAGAGAACAGCTGGCATTTAGCATTATGAACAGCACAACTTTGGGCAGTCTGCATTTGTCTTTACTTTGTCAATTGTTTAAGAAATGGGACATAAAGAGGCTCTTATTTGCCTGACTTCCCTCACTCTTAAGGGCTAGATAACCTTGAATACTAGCAGAGGAAGAAGCAGAATGGATTTTACTGGCCTAGCCATCTTGCTGAGGTTTGGTTCTCACTCCTCCTCACCTTTCAGACAACCCCACCCATATCAGAGTTCCTGCTTTTTCCTTTGAAGGAGACATAAGGAAGGGACTGTTTTGGCTGATGTTGTGCAGGTAGGCATTTTATCCATGCAAGTTCTAAAGCAGAAATGCAAGAAAATATTTCTTACCACCAGCAAGACCTGCAACTTCACCATTTTTCAGAAAGAGAACAGCATAACTTTTGGGCACGTTCCCTATCCTGAATATGTTCCACTGCCCTCTGCAGGAGTATCAAAATATGACTCAGCTACAGTGCTAGAACTTTTCTGTAAGCAAACACAGTCACTTTGTTGCTTCTTAGTCAAATTTGAAGTGTGGCAGTTGTGGCCCTGATTTCAAGGTAAGGACAGAAAATGTCACCACTCCAGAGACCTGCAGTCACAGTTGCACTGCAAGAAGCTCGGCCTTTAGTCAGCTGAAAGAGTTGGAATTCATAAAATCATTTATTTGCCAGGTATCTCCAATAATTTCCTGCTGGGAAAGGAGCTATCCTCTCTATGGAGCAAGGGTAACTGTAGCACTGGAAAAGTGACAGGTTGAGATCACAATAATGACCTGCTGCCAACACTTCTTCCCAAGTCCCAGGGGGCCACCTTATTCCCTAGTAGGACCATTTTCCTTTCTTTTTCATCACAGTTGGTTACTCTGGTGAGCTTGGTTTATGGTGACTTCATGACTGGAAACTTCTGCTGACTTTAATAGGAGTTGAGCCAATACAGATGTTTTTCAGAACTGATGTCTGAAATGCACCTCAAAGTTAAAAATAAAGTTTTCAAACTAAGGCAAATGAAGAAAAAAACCCATAGGATGTCTCTATCCAATGAAACTGGAAGGCTCACAGGGAGCCTTGAAGCATACTTCAGTTATGATCTGGCTTGGTTTTGGGGTTTTTAGCTTAAAGGATATGTCTCCTTTTCATGCAATGAGGCTGAGTCCAAGTTCTGTACAGAATTTTCTCCTAGCATCAAGATTTTAATTACCTTCCTAGAATCTGAAAACTAGGGGGAAAGTCTAAGCTCTCACCTTTTAACTTTTTTGGGAACTTGAAAGTGCTGAACTTGCTGATAAATATTAAGAAGCTTTTCACTGTCATCGTGCTAAGTTGGAAACAAAACTTCCACTGAGACTAAAAGTAGTAAAGCTCTAATTAATTTCAGGAGAGCACAGACAGTCAAATCTGATAATTCTTCCACAGGTTCAAAAGAGAAGAGACTGAAAAAGTCTTTGACTCATCTGTCATTTATGCTGCCCTCATATACATAGGCTACAGAATTTCTTCTGAGAGCAAACTCAGACTAAAGAAGAATTCTCAAAGCTCATTATACGGTACTTGCAAATGAGTTGAAGTGCTAAGTCTTTGATTTCTGGAGTCACCAAACACTGGCTCAAATCCTGACCTGCTAACACCCAGCCTACATAACTAGGACATGCACTGAGGAAATCAAGAGGAAGACATTTTTTCCTCCTTAAGAGTTTGAGGCAACAATAGAGCTAATTCTATCTTCAGCAGCTCTCAGACATCTTTTCTGCACTCCAATGGCAAACATACTGACATATCTCAGTGCCCCAGAGTGTTCTTTCTCTGGCCCTGAGGAGACTCCAGTAGCTCCCTCCAGGTTGTATGATGTTGGTCTCCCTGTACAACAGACCCAGTGCCTGCATGGCTCTGCCTGGGTGTTCAGATAGAGTTGGGAAGCTGTACAACACATTACACCTATCTGCAGATATTACCTTGTAGACAGAAACAAGACTGTGAAATGTTAAAGAGTCCCAAACTCTCAGCTCCCTGCTGCAGCCCTATCCCCATTACCATTTGTTACAATGCTGCCCAAAAGGGCAGGAGCATTTCAACAGGAACATGTTCTTCTCTAGCCAGGCCATGGAGTGGGCAAGTATGAGAGCTGTGCATCACAGGATTAGTTTAGAGGCAGCATTATGCACCTTGAATTCTGAGGCAGGGCTCTGCTGTGGGGTAAGCCAGCTAACATTGCCATTTCATTTTTATGGCTATTTACAGTGGGTGGAGAGGAGAGAGAACAAAGAAGCACTGTCTTAGACATGGTTTTCCAAAGTGGTGCCATCTGAACACAGAGGATTAAGTCCTCTACTTAATTGCCTTTAAGTACTGTAGCTGCATTAGATCTGGCCCAGAGCTTCTTCAGGTCATCAGAAAATACATTATTATACTAGTTACTATTATTATTATTAGATACTACTATTATTAGTTACTACTATTTCATTATATTATTATTATTATTATGTTATTAGTTACTGTTATTATGTTATTATATTAGTTACTTCTGGCATCACTAGGACTCCTTCATTTCACTCCCAGGAGGAAAAAACTGATGCAGAGTTACATGAGTGAAAATACCCTCCATGTGGTTAACTTCTTTGTGATCACTGAAAACTCGAGGTATGAGCTCTGTACTTCTGTTATCTTTGTCAGATGGAGCTGCTGTACAATTCAAAAACTGAGTTAAATTTTATAATCACACAATTAAAATCATGAGGGAAACCTTCTGTAGTCTCAATAGAAAACAGTTTAAGATAATGGCTTGGGTGTTTTTCTTAATATATACCTTGATGACATGGTTCTGCTCTTTGGTTTGACTATATTTTTTTCCAGCTAAGTAGACCCATACTGTGTGGGCTGCTTACAGAGTGCTGGTAACAACATCAAGGCTATGTCTGATCACTATGCCAGGAGCATACTAGATGGAAAGGGATTTATGAATGTCAAAACACTCCAGAGAAACAGGCAGCTTACAGCCCAAGGGGGCAGAAATCATCCTTTTTGTTAATCTCTGCAGAGGGTTTTGTAGACACTGCATAGCATCCATCACCAGGAATTTCCAAGAGGAAAGGAAGAGAGAGGGAGAGTGTGAGCAGTTGCAAACATATCATCATCAGGGCTTAAAAATATAGGCCCTCCCACTTTGTGGAGGAAAAATGGCCTAGATTCCCTGTGATTCTTTCTGTCTCACTGTTTTTATTTTTGGTTTTTTTTTTTTTTGAGGGTTTTTTTTTAAACATTTGAGGCCTAATAGATTCCTTTAATCCATAGCAGAGAAGCTGCAGGCTCCTCAAAGGTAAATCACAATTCATTTAGTGGTGGTTTTCTGTGTTACATGAAAGACAAACGAGTTTCAGGAATCATACATAGCTATTGGTTTGATTTCAAAATCTCTTAAAATTGAGAGTGTAAGTTATCTAATTAGTCTTTTGTGCAACAAACTTTTGCTTTCTTCTAATGAGGATAATGTGTCTTAATTATTGTTGTGTTACTAGGTTAGGCCACAAATTAAGTAAAACCTGATGCAGTCAGTAGGTATCATAACATGATATTTCCATTTAACATAAGCATGTTTATGGTTAAGTCAGGGGACCACATTTTCCATGTTTCTTCACAGCTTCTACCTCCTATGTCACAGTCAGAGCAATGAAATAAAGTGCCTATTGAGCAGGGTAGCAAGTGTCCAGGAGACCTTCTTATGGGATGTTGTTACTTGTCTCCAACATACCTTTCTTTTGTAGCTCCCTAGGGGCAAAATTGAGGTGATGTTATCAGGCTGATCTTTATGATACTAATAATCTGTTTTTCCTGCCCGAGAAGAAATGTATACCACCAGATAGCCCTGTGGTCAGGAGGAGAAGTGGATAACATCTCACTGAACTTGGACTATAGTTCTTACATCTTTTGCTGAAGTAAGTAGTTCATGATAGTAGTGAGTGGCCAGGTTTTCTTCTCTTAAATACACAGTTGGAAAAAAACCCACCCTCCCCTTGTCCTTACATTTAAGAATTTCAGGGTACCTACTATTTTTGAGGTCATAAAACTTCTTAATAATCTAAAGATACATTTTTTTTTCCAGTTGCCTACAGCAGAGAGTGCATCTTGTGTCACTCAAGGGGCAAAGCAATTTCAGTGCTCTTTCCTATTGTTAATTAGAAAGGAAATAGATTGGTTGGCAATAATTTATATCAAAACTGGTGAATAAGGGGAGCCCAGGGACTGTTATTTCAAAGAATTAGGGAGTGATTAATGCAAGGGCTGGTACATCAAGGGGTAGAATTATTACTGGGGATTTAAAAATCTGAGCCATTGGCTTCAAAGCTTCTTGCTCAGAACCCCTGATTTGTAAAGACCTTAAGCAGTTTGGCAAAGTCCAAAGTGCTTGGCCAAACTTGCATTTTGGGGGCTTTCCACCTAAATAAGCCAAGGAGAGGACAGTCAAAACTGAAGGAAGAAGCTATGTTTTGGGTTTGGTGCATCAGGAAGACTGTGGGAGCAGGACAGTCTCCCAGACACACCAGATCACAGCTTAGCATGCACCTGGGAGGGCTGTGAGCAGGTGCCAGGTGGCCTAAGGACACAGCTGATGTAGCCAGTTTAGGTTACCCAAGGCAGTGAAGTTATTTCCTTTGATTCTATCCATGCTGCTTTGCAACAATCCCATATGGCAGATTGACATTCACCCTCCCTTTAACATCAATGGTAAGACACTGCTGAGCAGCCTTTCATATAATACTGAGTGCATTAAGAAATTTAAAGGATAAATTTAAACAAACATGATACCTGGATGTGAAGCTCTTCCTTTTGGGCTTTGTAGAACAGAAAATCTGTTCGAAAGCTTCCTCTTTCTGCTTTAACAAATTTTTTTTTAATAAGTGCTGAAATATTCTGATGTGATAAAATATTATTATTGGCTAAAGTTCTGTGTCAGCCCAAGTTGTGATTTAAACCTTCCTCATGAATGGCAAGGCTAAAAATTGAGTATTTAAATTAAATGTATTAAATAAAATATTCTACATCTACAATCCAACATTGAAAGAAGTCTGTGTTTTTTTCATATCATCTTGTCTCACAGTAATTATGAGAATACAAGAAATATTATTGAATCACTCCGTTTACAAATTTGGCAGCCACACCAGTAAATCTATAAAGCTTTAATGTTAAATAAAAGTTAGCACTAATTAAAGTAAACAACCCTTTCATCACTAAGAACTACATATGCATGAACTCTTACACACACATCTCCCTTGTCCTAGAGCAGAGCAAGAAGAATCCTTTAGGAAGCACAAAGTGAGCTGGCACTGCTTTAAGGGTTGCACAGATGTACAAGCTGGGGACTAAGGCTGTGCCCTTCCATAAAACACCAAACACTGCTGTGCCACAGCACAAACACTGCTTTGGGGTCAAGTGAAACAGCTGCAGGTAAGGACATCTTTTATCTTCCTAAGAAGACAAATCCAAGCCAATTTCATTTAGTGTCAACCCAACATTTTTCTTCAGCATTCCAGCTTAACCTCTGATCAAAAAGGCCCTCCTAATTCAGGCAGCTCTGATTGCAAGCCACTCCTCAGGTTGTTTCTAGAAGCATGGCTTTGAGGAGGTTTCTACTGATGCTCAATGCAAATGCTTCATAGACTCAGTCACAGGAGAAACTGCATCAATTAGAGGAAAACCATACATCCATGAGCAATTTACAGATGTATTTGAAATATCTTGTAATTATTCTAGTTGTAGAACCTATTTCAGCCCCATGGGTCTTCAGAAGAGTGGTTATTCCTCTACTGCTAATGATATTTGTAGATGGTTCAATAGCAATTGAATGCAGTAACTATAAGATAATTCTTAAACAAATAAAAAACAATGCTTGAAATGGATAAACCAATGCTCCTGTTTCTACCTCTTACAAAATATTTTTAGTTGTGCATCTAATGTGTGCTTGTGTGGAAGAGTGAAAGAAATCTGGGTTTGAAAAAAAAAATAATAATTGCTGGCAAAGCTCAGATCTAAAAGAAAACTTGAGTGACCATGACTGAAGTCTCCTGTTTACATCTTACCCCTCCTAACAGAGGAATTCACTACACTACAGAGCTTATGCCCTGTAGCTCTTTTACTCTTGGCTCTATCAGCTGGTGCTTGGGAGAGTAAACCTGTTATTTTGAGGTGGCAGCATTCCTGATAACTTCTGAAATTAGCAGGACTTGAACACACTGCCCTTCCCTCTGCAGCCTCTTTCTCTGGGGGATGAAGCGGAGGAAGTGGACATCATTTGGGCTGCTGTAAATTCATCTAAGAAGTTGCCTGAAGTATTGCCTCCTCTCACCTCCCTTCACTATTTTTGCCTCAGGTCCAAACATGATGTTTAAAAGGAGAAGACATAACAACACAAGCTATATTCTATGTTAGATGTTACCAAGAGATGAACTATCAACTACCACAAACAAATAACACTTGGCATCATCTTTCCCAAAGACCTCAATATTTCAGTTTTAATATTTATTTTTTAACCAGATTCTGAAATATATATTTAATAGTCACTCTGATGGTGACCATTCCTGGCTTAGATGCAAGGACAGCCACACAAAAACAGGAACATTGTAGAATGTAGACCTGAGTTCTTGCAACAGGAAGTTTTAGAAATTTAATGAGCTGTCACAGAAGTCAGTAATGCATCTTCCTTCTTGCTTCATTTTCACAGGGTGTCAGCACAAGCCTGCAATGCTGTCATGAACTTGAGAATGATTTTACAGCCATGATATTTTTAGGGAATTACAGTTGGGTATTAAATGAATTCCTTACCCCAGCCAGACCTGGTTGCTTTATTTAAGGTAAAGGACTGCTATGAGCTTCAGGTCCAATTCTGTCTTGCTGTTCCACTTGCACCCCCATCTGCTGTTCTCTGTTTTATACCCTGTAACTTGTTCATGAATTTGAGGTCTACCTAACTATTCTGCAGTGTTCAATAAGAAGTTTGCATACCTGTCACAACAGATGCAGTCAAAAGAGTTTTGGAATGAAAAAGCAGAATGAAGCATGAAAATGCCATTGGAGGACACGAAATTTTTTTGTAAAGACACCACTGGAGAAGCAGCAACTGTGTTTTTTCTAGCACTGTTTTCCTTCACATAGGTACATGTGTGAAGTTTTATCTTGCATGGAACTGGAAGAGAAACTCTGCATCTATGCTGTCAGCATGGGCCATGGCCCTGCAAACACACGTGTGAGTGCTCACACTGCCAGAGCAGCCAGTGCAGATGGAGCCAGGCAAAGCCACCGACCTTCCATGACAAACTAACACTGCTGCACTTCATCATGCCATGATAGAGTGCCTGGCACAAATGAACATCCTTTACCATCCTTTACCATCACATTCAACTATCACAGGTAGAAGGCAGAGTAAACTGTGATTAACTAGAATTCAGGGTGTGTAATGATAACACAATCCAGTTTCTTGCTTGAAGGGCTGTGTTGCCTATGGGTAGCTGCATTATCATTATTTTGAGACTGTTGTAATGACTGTTCTTTGTGCACTGGAAGTCAATCACTCCCCTTACTGAAGGACAAGCCCTTTCCTCTTATCTTTTTGCAATGGCCAAACTACATAAGAACAGTAAGCAACAGAGATCATCAGCACAAATACATTAAAGCAAGCTTTAACTTAGAATTTATGCTTCACTTGTTGGCTAACTGAAAAGGTTGACTTCTAAAACAATGCACAGACCACTATGATAATGTGCAGTTACTTACTCTCACTACTTTTGTACCTGAGAGCTTTAGCCAAGAATTCATGTTGCAGTGCCCAAGGCCTTATGTGAGGGACCCCCCCAGCTGCCAGCGAAGTGCTTTTCCTCAGTGCAGGAGGCCTGGGTGTTGTGTGCAGCAGGCTCAGGTGGGACTGAATTCAGCAGCCTGGGACAGGGTGGGTGCAGATGCACTGATGGACTGGTACAGCAGATTGCAGGATCACACAGGAAAAAGGTGTTTACAGGGAGCAAAAGGCAGACGCCAGGGAATCATCACAGCAGTGAAATGAGGTTTAATTATTTTGGCAAAGCTTGCATTTTAGATTGCTTTAGTTTACGTTCATCTCCATAACATATATAGCAATGGTATGAGGTGCAGTCACAGCAGGAGGCTATATAGAAAAATATTTCATTTTTAGGACTATGTCAAACCTAATTTTTAGTTGTCCATTTTCACCTTCCACTGTGATCATTTTCGTTTGTGCTTGCTCATCTCCACAAATTTTTACAGTATGCTAAGTGGAACATCTGTTTATCACTCATTTTTCTGCTCATTTATGCAGGGTTCATTCAGTGTGATGGATGGGGTAAAACCAACAAAAAATAGATTTAGTTTTAGTTTATGGAAGGAGTACACCCAGCTGGGTACATCTTAGATTCCTAAGAATGGACCACTTTGGAATATACTACCTCAGCAGACAGCCAAGCATGCATCAGTAGAATAAACTGCCTTCCTCACAGTTATCTGTTCTTGCTGGGATCTTGTATCAACACTTAAAGAATGAATGCCAAACAGTACAGATAAATATTATGAAATTATCTACATTTCTTATCTCTTTAGAAGTATTTTTAATTGATAGAAGTACTTCCAATTATTCATGTTTTTTATTTTATGTTTATTGCAATACTTTTCCTTGGCAGGAAAACAGCTGTTATGTGCACATAAAAAAAAGCTATTAGAAGCAATTTAGCCCCATGAGCACTTATCTAGGTATTTGTGTGGCCTTTGGCTATATGACTGTGCTCTTATGCAATAGGATTTAGTAATCTGCAAACAGATTTAACAAGTGCCAACCAAGAGCTCCCTAAGCAAACCTCCACACATGACAAATCAAATATATGATTCAAAAATAGAAACTCAGCATAAGGTTAGAGTTTTATAGAAACATTATCCAACTGTTTTATTACATAAATCCTTGAAGAGTGAAGAAACAGAGGAAACTGCTTGGTGAACAGGCATAAAAATTCTATCCTGGAATAATTCAGTGACTCAAGAACTTACCTGAGACACCACAACCTTACCATGTCCTATTCTGACAAGAGCTTTGAACCTGTTTCTCTTTGTCCAGGGGAAACCTCCTAATCATTGTCTATTTGCTGCTCTGCTTTTGCATTCCTGTAGTGACAAGAATTTAGGGAAGAGCAACTCTCCTTTAAAAGATGAGTCTGTTTTAGCAAATCAATATTTTTGTTTGGAAAGATAATACATCAAAAACCCCAAACCCTTTATCAGTTTTACTTCCAGAGACACTAAAGGACTTGGGAGCCAGGGTGTGCAGAGGGAGGCTCTTCTTCCCAAGGGACCCTGCACCTCCCTGCAGCTGGAGGTCCCTGCTTTGCAGTGCTGTGAGACAGTGCAGGAGCACAGTCAGGTGAGCTTCACAACAGAAGCAGCAGTGCTCAGGGCAGCCAGAGTGCTGCTGGCAGCCCTCCTCACAGCTCCATGCTGCTGGAGCCCAGGGCAATGGTCCTGCTGCACCAGGCTGCCCCACACCGAGTGCAATGTCAGCAGCTGCCAAGGGTGTGGGGAGGAGTTTGCTGTGCATTGTTGCATGAAACAAATACAACCTTTGAGAGCAGAATAAGGGCATCTGTTCCCAACACAAGACATGACCCATAATCAATTTCCCAAACACCCAGAGGAGGAGCTACTAGGATTTTGCCTGTTAAAAATGAGGGTCTGCAGAACCTTACAGAAGCGCCAGTATGTAAAATGTGGGTGTGGCACAAGGACCACTCCGGCCCTCCAAGAGCTGGTGTTGCAGAGGTCTTCTTTTCTCTGCAGTGCATTGAGGCATTTTGTTCCCAGCAGAATGCCCAATGCTGTACCAGATGACAAGGTTGAATAACTTCTCACCCCCAGAGGCTGCTAACCAAGCTCTGTTAGAGTTCAGTGCTGCTCTGGGAAAACCTGAGGCATTTTCTCTAGCACACTATTAAACAGAAGTTTCTCTTCCTGTTTCACTACTGGCTGGGATGCAGGACCTTCCTGCTCATGCTTTACCAAAAAGTTCTGCAGAGTCTAGCAGGGGTAGGGCCTCAGTTTTTCTGCCTTGGGAAGATAACACCAACATACTTCTCTCCCCACCATGCTCAGACACAAGGACTTCCAGTACAATAGCTAAAACTTATTTTGCTCCTCTACAGCATACTTTCAGCACATTTTTCTTGCATTGAGCAGTGAAGTTTTCCCTTGTAAAGTGTTTCCAAGTTAAACCGATTGAGTTCCTCCCTCCCAAAGCCATCCATGATGTTTTTGTGCTTTACACAGAAGCCCCACAGGGCACCAACTAAACTCTGCTCTTCTAAGATACCCTTTAAGGCATCTTCCCACAGATGATGGAATCTGAACTCCAGATGTCTGCAGGCACGACCTGCAGCAGCAGATAATTAAAGTACAAGCAACACTGTATGGGTTTGAGTACAACCTGCAGAATTCCCTGGCTCGTAGCTAGAGCTCAGTAGGCCCTGTCAAGGATGAAAGAAGAGTTTTATGCCCTCAGTGGTCAAAGTTGAGGATACATTCAGAGACTGTTTAAAAGGAAACAATCAGTTTCTGGTAGGAAATGAGAGGAGGAATACCACCACTCTGTTGCCATGAAATGAGAACATCCCATAGGCACTGTCAATATGTGAGCACTTCCATGAGACACAGCCCACTAAGACTCAGTCCCATAACACCTCAGCTAAACCCTTTTCCAAATAGAGCCACCAATATCCTACAAGCCTCCAAGGGGAAAAACCATTTGCACCAATAGATGCTCCCTTCCCTAGAGCCTCTGGGCAAGTTTACTTAAGAAATAAAACCAAAACTTATCCCCTTCCATCTCTTCCTCTGCTCCTGGCTATAACATTTCATGTGGAGCACAAGAGCTTCTCCAAAGTGTATTCACCTGCAAGTCCAGAACGTGGGTCATGCTTCAGTGAAGTCACATGAGGATCCCAGATCTGCAGCTGAGCTCCTGCCCAGGGAGCTACCAAAAATGCCACACAGGATGCAAGTTTGTGTGTAGCCTCATCTTCCCATTTCTGCCACAGCCTCACCCTCCAGCAAGACTCGGAATTTCCTTCTTTGCTTGTTCAGCTCCAGCCTACATGTTCCTCTCCAGAAAGATGGCAGAGGGACAGACTGTACAGCAGAGAAGGATTTCTTTTCAAGGCACATGCTTAGCATGTGTTCTAGAGCATTAAAGGGAGACCCTCTTCCTTGTACTTATTTCAGGAGCTAATATAAATCCTGATAAATCCAGGGCAATGTTTAGTATATATTTTCTTTAACAAAACAGTTCTAAAGCCATCTACTTCTTGTTACCAGTGCTGGCAAGCTGAGGCACTTTCTCAAAGAGTAGGTGGAAGATCGTGGGGACATTTACTACTTCAATAAAAGGAATTTTATTACAAGCTGCTCTTTCCTTTTTGTTCTTCATTCAGCATAAATGGCAATGTCACCTTATGCATTCACAATTAATTTCTGGAAAAGAAGTATCTTATTTTATAGCCTTGACACAGATGCATGGGATAAAACAAAAACAGCTTGCAGCACTAGTCTTCTACAGTCATTGATTTTAGTGGAATTCACTTCCATAGAGCTGCCTTCAGAGACACCAGCAAGAGGAGATCTCCACCCTGGAAGTGCACATGCCTTCCACAATACTGGCTTGGCCAGGCACTGAAATGGGAGCCCACAATTCCCATATCTGGGACTTGCCAGGAGAGCTGGCATGTGGGCAGAGGAGATGTGGCTGATGGGAAAAGAAAATATATGAAAATAGGCTGTATTTTATTTGCTGAGAAGGAACTCAGGTCTTGCTTCATGAGACACCCTGCTCTCAGAGGAAAACAAATGTCAACAGCCTGTGGTTGTCATCCCACTCTGGTTCAGACTCTCAACCTTTGCAGCACATCAGCCTGGAATAAGCACCCCTATAAACAAGGATGTTCTCAGATGGGCACACTGGGTTAGACATTAAATGTCTCTAGATGGTCAAGTCAAAAAGAAGAGAGAACAAAAGACAGAGAAAGAGGAGGAGGGAAAGATTCCTGCAGAAGTAGATGGCATTGATATACTAAAGGCTCTGGCCTAATTCTCCTTAGAGAGAAGTGACTCCCTACAATGCTCACATCAGTACCTGCAGTATTCCAGCTCATCTTTTGCCTTTTTAGAATCTGTGTTAGCAGCTAAGTACATGCACACAGGGCATTAAGCTGCTGCCAGACAAAGGCAGTGTGTTTTAGGGTTGGATTCAGCCACACCACACCTGCCAGGGTGCCCACAGAGCCACATGCCAGCATCAAAGGGATGAGTCTAGACTCCCCTGCCCTACGGTATGTGCAACCTTGCCAAGGCCATGCCGAGACTGTTTAATCCTATTAAAGCATAAGCTGGAAGTACACGATACTCATTAAAAGAGAATAGCTTGCTTTGTTCCTGAGCTCTAAACCCCACAGCAGCAGACACTGGGGAATAACCCACCACTATTGACCTCTGCAGGCAGGGCTTGCCATTCCCAGCTCCACTGCCAGGAGAATTCTCGCAGCCCTGCTCTTTGCTCCCACATGAAAACACATATTTAGGATCCCTACTCAGGACAAGTGCCAGAGCTATAGCACACATTTCCAAATGAAAATTGCAAATATTAGGGTCCAGCTAATCCTTTGGGTGCTGTTTTAGTCACACAGGGTCCTTAGACAGCCACAGCCAGTTGTCATTGTCCCCACACTACCCTTCTCACTGAAAAAGTACCAGGTGGACAAAATATTAGCTGGTGGTACAAGCCAACAAGTAAATATTTTAGGAATAGCAATTATTCAGCAAAAGGTTAACAAAATATCTAGGTATATAGTCTGTGCAAACTCATCCAGATCTCTAAATGCGTGGAAGGGGCAGGAATTCAATAGCACATGGAGTTTGTCTGCAGCATCCAGCTTAAGTACAAATTCAAGATTTCCAATGGTTTTAGCTGTTTCCAACATTTGATTTACTCTGCTAAACTTCTGAAATGTGAAGAACTTTTCTCCTTCCAAAATTGTTTATTTTTAAGACACTTGTGCTGCAGTGCAGCACACATTGTTGATTACATATCACCTTACTAAGGAAGTGATGACATCAGCTTGTTGCTTTTATTCATTCCACCCCTAATAGGCTGAAGCAATTCCTTCCATCTCATGCCATTCGGAAAGACAGAGCTGTTTGTATCCAGGTAACCAGTGCTGGCACCACAGCTTGCTGCAGATGTGTGCCCAGGGACACATTTCCCTCGATGTGAAAGGGCCAAGGAAGGGGCAGTAACACACCTGACCCTACAGAAGCCAGGACACTTGTCTGCCACATTCCCCAGAGAAGTGCCCAGGTACTGGGCTGCTTTGTGGGTACATAGAGCTGTGCAACAACCCCCCTGCCCCCCAAAACTCTAAAACCATCCAAAGAGGAAAAGAAGCAGAACAGCAGCAAAGGAGAGACGTACATATGCATGTAACCAAGAGTTAAATGGCTTTCATTCCTCCATGTCTATTTCCCATATTGTTTCTCTGCATGTCCAAGTACTAGAGCATTGCCTCCTTCTCTTCTGATAAAAGAAAGTCCACTCCACAGTAATACCCACAAAATCTGTTACTTAAAGGGACTACCAGCTGATCCTGCTTCCCTGCCCCTCAGTCAATGGAGCAGCCATTCTTCCCTTCCCCTTGGTGCTTGCCTCCGATAACTCCCTATCAGGTCTTCACTTGGGGTATTAAATTCTCTCAGTTGCTGAAGAATCACCACAGATATTTCCATGCTCTCTGCATCCACCAACAGTTTATATAAAGCAGAAATCCCTCATTCTCTTTATCTAGTAATGTTTTTTTCTTAAGTGGTATCAAAAAAAAATCCACAAACAGAATTTTTTTACAATAAAAACCAAAAAACTCACAACCCTCCCTTCACATAGCCTACTGAGAGTGGTTTGTTTTTGGTTTTTTTTCAGAGCCCATGCAGTTACTTATTTCTTAAGAAGGTGCTTTACATGCTCTCCGAGGCAGCATTCATACTATCCCACATATCCTGGCCGTTGCTATGGAAATCATTCCTCCGTAAGCTGATGTGCGAATGCAGGTCTCATTGCTGCTGAGCAGAGAGGCTAAAGGTGTGCATGAGTCAAACTATTTGCTGTGCATTATTCCTCTGCTGCCTCGCTGCTGCCAGGGGACAGGAAAGGAACAATTAGTGTCTGCACAGAGGGTGCCTGTAACAAGGAGCTGCAGAGTTAGCACTGCTGCATGGTCACAGGAAGGCTCTGGCTGTTACCTGCAGCCAGGCACGATTGAGTCATCCACATCATCTGCTCTGGGTGCCACAGAATTCAGGTACAGGAGGTACAACACAATTCATGATGTTTTTAAACATACCAGGGGGAAGGTAAGTCACCATGTGCCATCACTGGTACAAGGCACGCAGTTCCCTGCCCTGTGTGTTGGCCTGGGGTCCCTCAGAAAGGTCAATGATGAAATCAGGCTTTTGGCAAAGACCTGCTGGTGGCTACACAGCAGCAGAGACTGAAGAGTGCTGGAGATCCCTCTGACGCTGGTGAAGCAGCAAGACCAAAAGGGAAAAACACCTACAAAAATCTAACTTCTTCACATATGCTGTTTGGCAACTTGACTAAACACAGTTTTTGAGCTCCTGACTACCTATGAATAGGCATTAAGGCAGATATTGGAGTACTCCCAGTGAAAACACAGCTTGATGCCCCAACAGGCACTTTACAGAAACAACTGCTGGCCTTTCCCAAAGTAACAGAAACAGAGGAACCGGCTGCCTCCAGGACTCAGCCCCTGGCCATGAGCGCAGATGCAGCCCTTAGAGCATGGAGGAGCTTCAGAGCTCCTCCATGCCCCACTGCAGCCAAACACCAGCTCTTCTCTGCATATGGGAGGCTGGGAAACTTTCAAGACAAGCATCCCATACCCCATTCCGCCCCCCCCCCTCCCCCGAAATACTTGACAATAATTTCCATAGCTATATTGCAACAAGTCTCAGGGCAGCCCCCATGCCTCAGTGGTTTCTCAGTTCATCTCTTCTGCAGCCTGAGGGGAGGAATTGGGATCAAAGAGGAAACAAGGGGTGTAATGAACTCAGATTCACAGCAGGTTTTTAAGTGGGGAGAGGTTAGGGGTTTCTTTGACAAATATTAGATTCCATCTGAATATTCAAGGTTTTTTTTCTTTCAAAAGAGAAACTAAAAGGCTGTAGTAGACAAAGGCAGAGCCATCCAAAAAAGCAAACAGGATTGTTTCCTTCATCCTCCTGAAGAAATTGCTCCTGCAGAAGAGCAACAAGTGGTCCATCACACAAACTTCAGGTTTCTATTCACATCTTGCCTCCTTTCTCACTGCTCTACAGGAACAAGGTGCTATGCCCAACCTATTCTCTGAATTATCTTCTGTCCTAAACATTAGGGAACTCTTAGAAGCCAAGAAAACAGCTTCAAGTACAGAATCACAGAAGCTGGTGAAGTTTATACACCACCTTTTTTTTGTCAGTCACCCTGGGGAAAGGCAGCTAGTTAAAGCACAGATTCCAAACACTCAAACAGAACTCTAAACTTCTACAAAACACCTCAGAGCACAAAGGCAATAATCTCAAAGCACAGCTCCTGTGGAGCACATTATAAATGACAATTAAACACAGTAAACAGACTGCAGCATATCAGTGTAAACAAAGCAAGCATATCTCCCTCAACAGTAGCCCAAAATAAAGGTAGCACTTACCTCATTTTGGGGCTAAAAAGGAGCCTGCTGGCACTTAAAGCTTCTCCATGCCTGCTTGCCTTCTCAGTGGAGATGGTCTGGTCTCCTCTGCTCTCTCATGAGCTACCTGCCAGAAGGTCAGCTGGTCCCTGGTCCTTAGCAGAAACACCTGGTTCAGCACAGCTTGCTAGCAGAGTACAGGGGTGGCTGGGATTTAAAACAAAGGAACACGGTTAATGGTTCTTTATAAAGATTATTGTACTTTTAACTATCTGTGAGCTGTAATGGGCATTTTTCTGGTAAAAACCAGCTTACTTGATCAATGCCTCCTAATATTCTAATAAACTCTTAAACCATTTATTGAAAATATCATGATAAGCAAATAGAAGTGTTTCCAATTGCTTTAAGAAGATATGGTATGAATGCGAATAAATGATGTTAAATCATACTATCATAGAGAAGTATCTTGTGATTTATAAGTTCCTACCTTATGTAAATAAATGCCCCACAATTCTGCAGCCTGTGGATAGCTCTCTTTTGTGTTGTGAACACACATACTATGCCTCAAAAGCTTCCAATTATGTGGGTGGGATTTGGAGAATACAAATGACATAAAAAACTAGAGGGGTTTATTTCAGGAACAGCTCAATATGATTGAATATATTATCAAGATTAGAGGTTATGAATTAGAGATTCACTTTCACTTGTTAGAAAGGGTATAAAAGAAACACTGAAGGAATAGTAGAAATATAGGAAAAAGCAAAGTGCATATATATGCATATGTGCATATGTGCACTTTTACATAATACAGTTTATCATTCCTCTTATTTTTAGTGTAATAGTATTTATAGTGAATCATATTGTGATTGTAATTTTAAGAAACGTGATTTCGAAGGATTTTTTGGTACGATCTGTTTATGACATTCCTAGGTGCAGAAAAAATGCCACCATTAGAGGGACTGGGAAGGATTCTTCTCATGTACATGAAAACCAAATGTACGTATTCAGATTCTGAACAAGTTCCTGAATTTGCTAATCATTAGGGTTATTTTTCCCTTCTGAGCTGCATCATTTCATGTAAGCTGTTTATTTCTTGGCAGCTCAGAGCATGAATTTGAACTAAAATTCTCCTTAAAATATTTGGGACTCTTTTGTAAGAGATGTAAGTGAATTTAGAAATCCAGATCAGTTAAGTGATAGATTGAATCCAATAGTTTCGGAGACAAGATTCTTGCAAATGCTAAAAAGCCATAGTGTTTTCTGGGATAGCTTCATTATGAGGTGAAAGATTAAGTCAGTGCATGTCAAGAGGGAGGATGCACAACAGAGAAAGGGGAAGAAGTGTTACTGACTCAAAGTTCTGCTAACTTTTGGTTTTCCTGTGGGACAGGACTTTTCATAGTCCTGTGGGACTATTTTTCTGCTTTGCATAAGAAAAAGTTCTCTTAGCTATGGCAAAACTCCTCAAAAAGGACCTTTACCCCTCATCTCTTTGTGAGAATTCCACCCTAATTTATGTGTGTGATGACAAAAGAAGACACAAAATACACACCAGTGCCAAATCCTAAAATTAAACTGCAGTGGAGAAGGAGGGTTTGTCAGCGGGATCCTGTACATCACACTCTATAAGAGGCAAATCCTAAGACATCCAAAGCTCCCAGCTCTGATTAACTCCTGCAGGAGTGCAGTGACTCAGCACCAGGCAAGGTATCCAAGTGCATTTCAGGGTGAGGCTATTTACCTACATGATGGCAAATACTGCAGTGCTTCTTTAAACTGATTCTATACACATAAATATGGTGTAATAAATCTCATCCTCAACACCTCATCAGGCCAAATTTGGTGCTGTCTTGGCTGAACATTATGCGACTTGGCTTCACTTGAACAGCAACACACCCTGAGGGTCAGATATAGGGGGGATATTTTCATCTGGCTAGACTGTTAGTGAAACCAAATACTATCCATATTTCCCTGCCACTCCCCTTTGTTGCTGGATTTATTTTGTGAGAACAGTTGTCTGGTAAACAAGAAATAACTAATCTGGTTGTTTTTGTCATTTCAAAAATAATCCCAGAACCTATTCAAAGATGATAGCATCTAATTCAATGTGTCCCGTCCTTCCACAGGAAAGGCACTGGGCACTAATGTTTTTTTCTCTTACAAAGTGAAGAAAGCAAGTGATGTTTCCTTCTCTTCTGTCTGAGCCTTTGGCACTGAGTTCAAATCTTTGTCTGTCAAATCTAGATTTAGAGCTGGAAAAAGACAGATAATCACATATGATTATCAGATGTACCAATTCTACTGGTTCAGAATGGCAATATGCAACTTACCGCTTCAAGAGGAAAATTCTGGTTATTTGGCTGTTGAACACAGACAAGCTGTTGTTGTGCACACAACAGAATTGTTCCAGGTATTTTCCCTAAGTTCAGCATATCCATCTCCTCAGGCTCGTTGTGGAACCCCATTGATTGATTGATTAATGGAAACAGTATTTCTGGTTTCTACAGTGTAAACCAGTAGAAAGGCATGTTCTTCCCAGAAGACTGTCTCTGGATTACTTGAAGCTCAGCTGGTTGAAGCATGGTGCTAATAATGCCAGAGTCATGGTTCAATCCCTGTATGGGCCATTCATGTAAGAGTTGGACTCAGTGATCCTTGTGGGTCCCTTCCAACTCAGACTATTCAGAGACTCTGTGATTCTGAAGAAAGGCATTTCAGAGCAATCCAGCAGAAACTTCATTGGTCAGCAGCAGTTCATTCGCCTCTGTTCAACAACAGAATAAATCCTCTTTGTGTTTTTCTCCTGGTGATCCCCAATATCAACACAAAAGGCACATTGCCTTTGGAAGCACAAACTTGCATCTGGAATGGGATGCACATGTCCCTTGTCCTGCTGTAACCTGGAATCAAACCTGATTCAAATGTAATTCATAGACAGGGCTACTACAGTTACACTTTCCCTCTTGCAGTGAGACACAGTGGCAGCTACTCAGTTCTGGTATATCTACAATGTCAGAAAACAGTAACTTGATACAAAGAAAGCATCAGCAGGGGTCTGAATTTACTGCTCAGTGACAGCAGTTCCTGGTCTGGGAGTACAGCTCCAGATGAAGTTAGGATGATCCCAGCCACAGTGGAGAATACACAATTGTCCCCATATGACATGAAAGGTGACACTGTCCACAGCACACAATTTTAGCCATTAGACATTTGTTATGAATATCTAGCAGCTGCAACTGGGAATCATTTCTGGTGTGAAGGTCTTGCAATCCATGTGCAGACACAGTAGAAGAGGTAGTCAACAGCTGCTGAGGTTTAGTCCTCAACCAAAACCCTGCAAACTTCTGACCCTACATTTTTTCCCTGGACTTAGGGGCTCCACGAACCTGCAGCTCCAGAGGCTGTGGAGGTGGTGTTGCACTTGCTCTGATCAAGAAGTGTGTTTGTACTCCATGTTCAGGTCCTTGCTGTAGTTGAGTTTGTCCACTGCTGACTGATGCTTCTGACAGTTACTTGGCTCCTCTTTCTCACAACTATTATGACTAATAAATACGTCCTGTCATTTCTTAAAAGATACTATTACTTTCATCCCTTGTGCTCAAGCCATCTTTATGAGGGAGGAAGTATGCTAAGATCAAAGAGAACTCTGCACTAGTTCAGCCCAGCAGAAATCTCACAGACAACTGTCCTTGCAAGATGGAAAGAGCTGACTGTGGAAACTAATCTATGCTTAGAGCAAGAAACACTTAGTGAAACTTCAGAGAAGTTTAATATTCTCTTCTGTGAGCAGAACTAGTATTACTAACTTGTTCTTGTCAGCTGGGATGTCTTGTGGCCGAGTTTTTGTGTTTAGTTGACTTAGGAAAACACTGTCCTGAAAAAGAAGTGAAAAGTCTTGGTACAAACTGTGCACTTCAACATGGTGGTTTGTGGTCATTTTATTGCATCTGGATGATCTGCTTCATGTCACAGTTCATGAAGAACCATCTCACTGGCTGACAGCACACAGCTGGCAGAAAAAACATGAGATAAATTTGCTTTGTGCTGGTCAAAGAGAGGGTGAAATTGTTGGTTTTCATCTTGAGAGTACTGAGGCAACCAACTGAATATAACTCTGGCACAGCCTTCTGCAAAGATGCTGAAGGTAGCACCTGTTTTGTGGTTACTGGATTTTCAAAAGGCAGACTAACCTATGATTTTGGGATTTCTCTTTTTAACTGATGGTGCTCTTACATTGTAATGGAATAGGTCACGGGCTTCTTCTGTAAGCTTCTTTTTTTTTTTTTTTGACATATTAGCTACAGCTAACTGTGTTTTCACTTCTTGAAGGTAAGAGTTGATTATTGGGAAGCTTCAAACTCATTTGTGACATATCAGGAGACTATGGATTTTAGGCAATAGACTTCAGCTCATACAAGTTATGAACTGAAACCTATACTACCTAAAAAGATAAATAGATATAACATCCTGAAATGCACAGGGAAAATTTACCATTTCATCCCAAAACCTTTGAATTATTTGCTTGAATGTAATGTTGGAAGTACAAAAATTTAAAATATTCATCTGTTCAGGTTTTCATTTTTAGACGTACACTTAAAAACAGGCACCACATAGACGGACTCCACCCATCAGCAACTTTGTAATAAGCACGGAGATACACTCAGACCAAGAGCCTGCAAGTTCATGGTTCTGTTTCTGAGCTGGTATCTAATCCCCTCATGATTTCTGATGGTTAAGTAATCGCTACAGCCTACTCTGCTTGGTTTTATTTTCAGTAAGAAATGGGTACTGTGGTCTCGGAGTGTATTAGATACCATTTTCAGAGGTGTACACTTCACTGGTCAGTGGTTTTGGGACAGTCCACCAATGCAGAATGCCTTGTGTGTGTGAGTAAGACCAGGACTTCACTGAGTGTTCAAAACAGCTATGGGATGACCTCAAACTACTAAGGCCACTTACCTTGACACTTACAGGTGACAAGAGGCAACATTTCACAGCTTCAAAACTTTCCATTTTAGTTTTTTCTTTACATAAAAATGTCATAAGGGTGCAAATGACACTCTACCACTGGGTGATAGAGTGCTGCTATATCTAAGAAAGCTGCTACATGTCCCTGCCACTATTCCTAGGCAGTAACAAGCAGGAAAATATTTGGGTTTTTTCCCCCCTCATTCTAAAGGCTCCCTTAATACAGATAACTGAGATCTCCCTGAGTGGCAAATAAACATATTAATTAATGATCATGTGAAACAAAATACAAAGAAAACATACACTTCAAAGGACTATTCATTTGTATATGAGTGCCTCTAACCCCAATGGAGACAAATGGAAGATGCACATATAAACAAAAGGGAGAATAGGTTCATGATGGACAGAAAAAGGCCAGCCTGGAAGAAAGTGGAATGCATAGAGGGATTTTAAGAAGGATTACAGATGCTGGTGGCAACTGCACACAATAAATTCTAGTTAGATCAAAGAAAAATAGAATGCTTTGATAAGAGATTAAAAAGTGCCCTTCTCAAATACACAGCCGTAATTTAAAGCAAATAAAATTACATTTTAACCCTATACTAAAGGTACTACTTTTTCCCCCCTGGTTTTGAGTAGCCCTCAAAAATCAAATGAGCGTTGTTGGACACAGAACACAGCTCTAATGATCTAAGTGCTGGGTAGATGTTTAAAGTACATGACAGGGCTTTATTTTGGCTCTTTTTGGAATACAGTTTTTCTCTTGCTCCTGATTTATTGATTGACTGGCTTTTGATCAAAGCAACATCTCTTCTATCTTCCACCTGTGCAAACCTCTAGGTCACCTGGTAGGGATTTCTGACAGGAGATGATAAATGTCATATACATCTCAAGTGAATTTTTTTTCCCCCAAAAGACAGGGAAAACATTTCTACTGATTTCTGTGATCAAACACAAAAAGAGGAAAGCCCAAAATGAAATTGCAAGGATAATCACAAATTCACCTGTACCTGGCTCTAACCTCAGCAGTCTGGCATTCTGAGCCAGCACATGCAAACCTAAGAGTTCAGACCGTGACCATGTGTTTGGCCTCTGACAAATAGAGCTTAAGAATATTGCAAAAGAAAAGGAAACAGTTTTTCCATACCTATTTGAGCTGGAATTCAGAAAAAGTTGTAGTCAGTCAGAAATGCCCAACACTTCCTTGCTTCAGGAAAGTCAGGAGCCTGGTGGAATTTAGACATCCAATGTTTCAATATTTCTTTTCCACTTTCTGCCAAAACTAAGAATTGCAGAGACAATGTATGAAGAAAACAAAATAACTGACTGAACTGTGCTGTGTCTCACAAGCTGCAGTTTCTTGGCAAAGCCCCTGGTGATTTCTCATTTCCTCCAAACTAGTTCTCTGACTCATACTGCTAGTGGGATAGCAATGCCTTTTCCCTTCCTCGTCACACACCACTGTATGAAAACATAAGGTTACTCGACAGAATTTCCTGGCCACTCACTTGAAATAAAGACAACCCAGTGGTCTGAATCCAAGTGTCAGAGAAGGCAGTGGCCTCTTCTTTGCCATTGAGGCAGGAACCTCTGGGAATGTATTCACTCCTGTGGTCACTCATCGGCAACCCTTGGCCATCTGAAAAATGGGGCACTGACAAATGACAATGACCTCCAGTATCGCAGTTTCTTAATTTTTTTTCTGGTATCCATGAGGAAAAAATAAAGTATGTATTTGTTTTTACACTTCTTCACCATGACTTTAGTGTTTCATTTGGAGTAATGCCATCCTGCATTAATAATGCCATCTCTATCGATGCCCAAGGGGGAGGAAAGAGAAGGCTCTTTCTGCTCTTTCTGTGATTTTAGAGTGAGAACAGCCTGTGCCTACACTGTCTTTGCCACACAGGTGGTTGAAAAAACATGAAAAAAGAAGCAGGGCTCATAGCAAATTTCTCACAGGATATGTGAATTGGATATGGGCAGAGCTTTGGGAGGAACTGGCTGGTCTTGGTCACAGCCTAGTCATCTCTAGCTCTTTTGGATAAAAACAGATTTTTCTGGGAAAAGACCTACCCCATGGTCTCCTTATCCAGCTGGCTGTGCTGTGGAGATGCCTTTGCTGAGACAAAATAGCTATGGGGGAGATTTTTAGTATTTTCCTTTGTGAAATAGCAACTTCCTAAAAATAGTGTCTGCAGATGAATACATTGCAGTTTGCAGACCCAGAGAAACCAACTTAGATAATTCACTCTTCTTTCCTCCCTTTGCATGCACTCCCTACACTTTCTGAACCTGATATGAAACAGAATACAGAAACCCCATGCCAGTGTCATAACAGACTCCTGTAAAACTTCTGGGTTAAAAAAGAACGCAAGGTTTTCCTCGGAATTCATCACAGACATAAATTTGTCTCTGATTATGAAACTTCAGGGGAAAAGGTGCATTCAAAGTTTTTTGCTTGCCTTTTTTTTCTCTTGGTGTTTTACTTACTCTCTTCTCTAAAATTAAAGTCAAAGTTCTTTTATATTATATGCTATATACCTATAATAATCTGACAAAAAAGAGAAAAAGTATTTTCTTATCCTATTTGCAGCCAAGGAAGTATCTATCCTCCAGCCCAAAGAGGTCAACCAACATGATTACATTACATATGATGTAATGTAATTGCAAATTTGCATCAATGCTTTTCCACCCTCACTGGTATTATTGGAATCGAAGGAGATATTTGTTAAACACAGCCTGGATAAAAATCCGGTGATATCTTACTGCCAATGAAACCTCACGAAAGGGAAGAAACAGCTTTTCAGCAAATTTAATGTGAAGCAGATTTACGTATTTACGTTTTAATTGCAAAATGTTAAAAGCAAAAACAAAACCCAAACCAATAAACCCTTTCTTCCAAAAAATAAAAAATAAAAGGTTATTTTTTCCAGGTAATAGTGATTTTAAAATTCTCCTCAAGGTATTTATAACATTATAGTGGATATGACTCCAATAAATGAGAAAGAGAGAGGCTGCCTGAGTGCACATCTTATAAGAGAGTTGTGACACATTACTGTTTTGCCAAGAGATTACAAAATCAATGCTTTATGAAAACATTTTAAAGCATAATCCATCCAATTCTTTATCACTTTGATTCCCTGAGCTCCTTTTTATTCTCAAGGAGCAGGAATCTCCCTCAGGTAGAGCATCCACTTGGGCTGCATCCAAAGATATCATAGGCCAGCTTCAGTGCCAGTAAAACAGAGAAGCTCCTTTTCATTCTTTTTTTTTTTTAGCTCCCAAGATGTTTTGACTGGCTGAAAATGATGAAAGAGTTAACAACAGACTGGCTGACATGACTTAGTTCTAGGAAAACAGGGAGAAGAGTTAACCAAAGCTTTATCAAGACAGAATCAGACAAGTTACACAAAATGGATGCCAATCTGTAGGGCTAGGTGCAAAGAAAACCTTTTTTTAAAAGTTACTTTTTGCAGAATTAAAGGTCTGGTTGAGAATAGCATTCACGTTAATGCAGTTTACTTGGGTCTTGCCAAAGGTATTTCATTTCATGGCATATGTTGGTATGATTAAAAAGCATGCATTGTATGGAATTAAAAGGATGCACTTTGGAAGAACTAAAAGTTGGCTCACTGACAGATTGCAAAGTGGTGAGAGTAATGAGTGGAACTATTTCCAGCAGATTCCCACACGGATCAGTTCCTGGTACAACATCGTTTAGTATTTTCGTCATGTGTCCAAACAATGATGTAAAATCATAGTTAACTCATTCCCAAATCAGTTAACTTCTTGACAAAAGTATTGAAGAGAATATGTTATACAAATAAAAGTCTTTCCTGACTTTTATAGAAAACCAACAGCTAATATAAAGATGAGAAAATAAATGCATTTCTTGCAATATGCAGTTACATACTGCTGTTGCATGTGGATATATAAAGTGTGCTGGGTGCACACACACACTGCAAAATAAACAAGCCAATGCACACTAACACATTGCTAAACCAGGAGGAGTAACCTGTGGTTGCTACTTCTGTGTACCTTGGTTAGGAATTTATCTTTGACTGCGCACATATGGAACAGTTTGCTGGCTCAATAACCTCTTAGGTGCATTAGCACTCCTCAGCAAGTGATTGTTTCATACCTTACTTACTTAGCAGCAGGAAAAGGACAACAGGCAGCCAGGCACAGTGGCATCCAAGGGCAGCATCTCTGGATGCATGGACAGAACCAAGGGCAGAGTGCTGGAAAATGTAAGACAGACACGTAGTGACGCCACTGAAAACACGACCATCGCACACTTGACAGGAGGTGGCAATAACATTTTTATCACACATGACACTTTCACACTAGCATTAATCACTCTGAAAAATTAATTACAAACATTCTTTACTCTAGTCAGTTCAATTTTGGTAGCAGGGAACAGGGTGTGCCACAGTTCTCTGCCTGTCACGATGAGCCTAGTGTCCTTCAGTGTTTTCTCTGTGGAGGATTCTTGTGACAATATCCAGTTGCCTCACACCTTGCAGATGATTGCTCTGCCCTTATCCTTCAGTGGAGTGGCAAGAGTTTTTTAGATTCCTGTTACACATCACCCACTGACCATCTGCTATTACCACCTTAACAAGAAATCACTTGATGAAAGGTGATTGAGTGGTTACTGTCCAGTACAAGGTTACAAGCTCATTATACTACTTCCCCCTACAATATTAAGCAATAGTGATAAGCCAAGAGTCTTAGCTGATACAAACTGGTGCATTTCTGCTATTTCAATCGTGTTGCCTTTGTTTACATGACATTTAGCTTAAAAGCAATTACTGTTAGGTTAATTTAGATCCCAGTCTTTGGTTAAAGTGGGTTTCTGGGTACCACTATTTCAAAATAGAAATTTGGGATACTCAAGGAATATTCTATTTTTTAATATTCTTTTAGTCATCATGGATGGGATGCTTTAAAGGTGAATAAACAGTGGTGTTTTGGCAGCACTTGTGAGAATTGGTTTCTGTTTCCCCTCAGAGCCCTGAGGTTTCCTGTAAAGCTACTCTAGCTCTGGATTTATGTACCATTTGCAGAGGAAGATCTATCCCCTTAAAGCTTCCACATTAATGAAGCGTCCACATTTGCTGAGTCAGTTTTATGTCTCAAGCTGTAAAAAAAAAAAAAAAAAAGAAGGCAAGCAAAAAAAGGGAAAAGTAAGCTTCAAAAAATTGAGTCCAGAGGAAGTTCACAGTTCCTTAAACAGTTTTTGTTCTAAAAGCAAACCTCTACAAGTTTTTTTCTGCATCAGGTCTCTGCTGTCATCTGTTTCCACTAAACAAGAAGCATTCTATGCAGCCAACCTGTTAGACTTGTGGATTTCAAGACAATCTCCCAAGTAAAAATCAGAGAACTGAACAGATTGAGGTAAACTGTTAGAACACAAGAAAACGCCAGAGCTGCCTCTTGTCACAGAGACATTTAGCAGGAGTACAAAACTGCAGTGAAAAAACGCCTGGCAGTGAGATTCAGAACATACCACTGGGGGGGAATGATAGGGTTGCTGTACTTAAGTTTAGAAAAAAATGTTCTGAAAGGTTGTGTTGCTAGCACATACTCTATTTTAATTCTGGGACTCATTCTCTAATGTCATATATATTCTGAGTGGTAAAGGAACCACCTGATGTCCAGCTTCATTTCAGGGAAAGGGAGGGCATAGGTATGATGGGCACTAGAAGACAAGTTTGGATGTGCTCAGATTACTGGGGGATAGTTCAGAGGAGAGACACCTTGAAAGGTCAATGTCAGGAATGCAGCATGCTAACGATGCTAATGGTATAAACAGCACCCGAGACAGGTCTCGATTTGGTGAAGCACTTGTGTACATGTTGTGCTTGGAGCACCTGAGCTCTGTATTCATTTCAGCCAGGTGACCTGCGTGCCTCACCGGAAAGGACTTCCAGGCATTGCACTGTCGCAGAACCGATGTGTCTTGGCATTTACTCACACTCTTTGAATGCAAAGATTAGTGCCTCTTCCTCCTATAAAACTGCCTTCTGCTGGTGATCATTCTCCTGATTCCAGACAACTCTGATTCATAGCATAAGAAAAGCTTTCCCAAAGGATTCAATAGCCCTTTTCCCCCAAAACATACACATCATCTGCATATATTTGTGTGTATTTCATCTCTTCTTATCCTAAAAAATAAACAATCACTTCTGGACCTCTATTCTCTCGTATCCAGAAGGAAAATATGGCCTGAGAAAACAGTATTCAGTTTTCCCCCTTCTTTTTTTTTCTTTTGTTTTTTTTCATAAACATAATTCATTATTTGGCTTATAATAATTGACAAAGGTAAAAAAAATGCAAATCTTACTGTTTTGATATCTTACACTGTAGCTCATCGTATCATAGGCCCTTTTAGCACCAGAGACATTATTCTGTTATAGTAATCCCTTCAGAGAATTCCTCCCAACAAATATAGAAGACTGTCATCATGATGAGAAAAAGCCTTTCCCCTAGAAGTGTTTATCATCCAAGAATAAATAGCAATGAAAATAATGGCTTTTTGAGACTTCAGAGGTAGCTTCCATTTACCAGGAAGATATTGCTATAAGCATTGTACATAAGCCATTTACCCTTTCCAGTGTCTTACAGTCATCTGAATGTCAATTAAAAAAAAAAAAAAAAAGAAAGAAGAAGATGAAGTTATAATGCTGCATCAACACACAGCTGTCCTAGTGGGCACTGGGAGCACAGAATGGCTGGCATTGCTGAGCAGTGCAGTCATTGCCAAAGGAATGATGAGCTCACATTTCATTCTGATTCCCATACTGTGGTGGGACTGTGGGGCTCTCACCCTCCTGGCCCAGCTGACGCCCCTCGCTGCCTCGACACCAGATCTGGCTCATTAACGTGTCTGGAATGAGCGTGAGCCACCTCTCAGCTGGCAAGCACAAGGGGCATACTTGGATTCCCAGGTTGGAAGATTATCTCATTCAAGCACAGCTCTCCCAAAGATATATAAGTGCAGTGAGCGTGGTGGTTCCTGCAGAGCTGGCCTGAGCCCTGGGAGGTTCCAGCCATACAGGAGCACAGCCTTTGATCACCAGCAAATATGACGATGATGATGAAAGTAGAAGAGCTGGTAGGTGCAACCTTCCCTCATTTACTCACAATTAATTATTTTCTAGACTGTCATTGGACCAAGCACAGAAAGAAGACCTTTGTGGATCACTGATTTAGCAGGTTACACTGCTGTGCTCTAGGTGCAAACCCTCATACTGTATAACGTATATTGTATAATTTTATAATAATATAATATAATGCATATTATATTATATTATATTATATTATATTATATTATATTATATTAT
>QUSF01000014.1:2348582-2369507 GCA_003676055.1 Chloebia gouldiae
TCCGCGAGGGTCCCGCGTACCCACAGCCCCTCCTGCGCTGGCCGGCCCTGCTCCGCCAGCCCGGCGGGGCTCCCGGAGCCTGAGGAAGAGGAGGAACGACAGGCAGAGTGCGAGCATCAAGTGACTCCTTCCAGCACGGCTCAGGGCAGATGCTGGATCTTGTAGAGGAGAAGGGTTTTAATTCACTTCGTGGATTTGCATAATTTGGGGATTTGTTTGTTTTTTAAAGAGAACTATTCTTTACCTTGAGCTTATTTTTTCTATGCATTTTAGAACCAAAAAGGCATTAAGTAACAAATATTAACTAGCACATACCAGCCACATAACTGGCTAGGTAACGTCTGAGCTCAGGGAATAGACAAAACACATCCTCTCACACAGCGGCATTGCCAAGATCTCTGTCTTTAGGAATAACATGCAATGAATGTGAAGAGTGAGAAATTCACAGTACTGCAGAAATTAGGGCAAAATAAGAAAAGCTATTACTAGAAAAAAAAGTTTTTTTACTAGAAACTGTGATCACACTGAAGTGCTCTAGGTTAAATAGCATAAAATTAATTCGGATTAATGTATAACTCTGGTTAAAATAGTAGTTTTTTTTAATATAATGATGTATTAAAATACTTTTAATTTCGTTTTCCTATTAAAGCTTCATTCTACAGCTCTGCACTGGGCATGCCGGGGTGGAAATCTGGATGTTCTGAAATTCTTACTGGACAAAGGGATAAACATAAATGCAAGAGACAAGGTACGTGCTTCTGGAACTCTTCAGCTTTTTAAATGGGAGACGAAAAGCTGACCCTTGCTCCCGGTAGATAATCTCTGGCAGCTGTTTTTGAAGCAGCTCTCACCCATCCCATGCACTGACCGTCTCCTGCCCTGCCCCTCAGCTGCTCAGCACGCCCTTGCACGTGGCTGTGCGAACAGGTCGCTACGACTGCGGGGAGCATCTCATCGCCTGCGAGGCAGATCTCAACGCCAGAGACCGGGTAAGCAGCAGCAGCAGCAGCAGCATCCCTCCCCCCCGGCTCCTCGGCCCGGCCCGGCCCGGCCCGGAGCGCCGGGACTGACGCTGGCTCCGCGTCTCTAGGAGGGGGACACGCCAATGCACGACGCCGTGAGGCTGAACCGCTACAAAATCATCAGGCTGCTGATCCTGCACGGAGCAAATCTGACTCTAAAGAACTGCGTGAGTAATAGCACAAAATCCACAATCCAGTTTTAAAAAGCTTTAAAGTAAGTTTCCCACCAGAGCAAGGTTTCAGCTGGGCTTAATTAGATCACTTCAGAGCTAATTAAACTAGAGCTGAGACAGGGAAAGGGTAACTTGGGGAAGGAAAAGCCACTACCTCTTTTAAAACCAGAACCCACTATCTGCTATTTAGACAACATCACACCTTTCTATGACTTATGTTAATTAACTCATCTCATGAAAAGATGTAATAGACAGGACACTTACTCTGCACAGCTCTTGGGCTTTAACCACCACTGAGACAACAAATATCTTGGCTTGTAAGAGACATCATTTTGCTAAGCCCACAGGTGAGGGCAGCCCCAGCACCACAGCTGGACTGGCTGCCAGCCCGACTGCCGGCCAGCAAATCCCTGCGGCTGAGCACAGCCCGGCTGTGCCCAGAGCCACCGCAGCTGCAGCATTGCTCGAGCTCTGTGACCGCTTGTTAAAATACAGCACTTAACAGACCTTTTCTCCCAAATCCAAACCCAGCAGCAGTAGCATGGGTTTTACCACTGCCAGTAAATGTTTTTGACTGACGATCAGCCAAAACCCCAGGGGACAAGGATGAAAAGTCACTGGAGCACTCTGTACTCCCTACTCTCTGTCCGCCTCCCTGAAGTGTGGCCGCTCCTGGCATTATCCCTCATCAGAGCATGACAACTGTGGAAGGTACAGCTCCAAAGGACAAAGACTTGCTCTCCCAGATTTTGTTTGCACACAAAAGTTCGTCCTACTTAATTCCTGTGGCTCATACTGTAATTAAACTCTTACCCGAATTCTGCAATAAATGGAAGAGTGTCTTACTGAGATTGCACCTAAATATATTTCTAATCACTTGAAACAAGAACAAAAGGAAGACCTGCATGTTCTGCTGGTCACAGCATTTGCCTAAACCCACTGAAACCCAGGTAGTTTTCATCATGAGTCTGACCAGGACTGGGACTGTACAGCAAAAGTACTCTGACCCCAGGGGTGCAAGAATAAATCTAAGCCTGTGTGGGCAGAAGGGATTAACATCATGCAGGTGCACTGAACATGTATTTAGGAAAAAACAACAACTTAGCCATCACTGGATGAAATTAAATATTCCTCTGTTTCTTTTAACCAGGAAGGGAAAACCCCTATGGATCTTGTTCTTCAGTGGCAGAATGGCACCAAAGAGATATTCAACAGCCTGAAAGACAATTCCAAAAAGAGTGCCCATCTAGGTAAATTCTGATGACAGAAACCAGACCACGCTCTTTTTGCTGCTTTGAAATGCTTCCAACAAACCTGGATGAAAATGTCCTTGAACATCTATTGAAAATATTTATGGCACTGGATTATTTGAGGTCCCTTCACTGAAAACTGCAAGAAACCTGCAAACAAATTATTTTAGAAGACAGGTTGAGTGTTAAAATTCCACTAGCTCTAAAATGGCTTTATTTATTTATATTTATTATTTATTTATTTAAAAATAATTTTAAATTATGTTCATTATTTAAGCTTTTCTTTTTTTAAATAGATGCAATTGGTCTAAATGCAATTTTTGCCAGCATCATAAATTCTGTCTTAAATGGCAGAATTTTCAACTATATTAGCAACTTTTCTCAAGCCTTCCAATAGCTCTAAATAGCAAATACTTGCAACTGTTGCCTTGTCTCACTATAAAAATAACCTGTGAATGGAGTGGTGGTATGTGGAAGAGCATTGGAAGAAGGTATACTGAGGTGCCAAGTGGATTTAATGAAGCAGTTGAGCAATGGTGTTTACACAGGGTTTGGCAATCATGGTTGATAATGAGCTCGAGGACAGAGCTCCAACCACCATGTACCCCTTTGGACTGAAGGATTCAGATATAATGTTGTGAAGGTGAGAGGAGACTGTTTTCAGGGAAGTGAATTCTTTTTAAAACTAGGCTACTACAAAGTATGATGATAGAAGAATGCAAAATCAGATTATGTATATTTGTAAATTTGTACTGCTTTTTCTGTACATTTTGAACTGATCCATTTCAGATTAAATTAATTGAATGGTTCTTTTTACTTACTGGAGTGAATGATGGAGTGGTGAGCATGCATGGGGTAATTTTGTCTCTCTTTAAAGGAAGTTCACATCGTGTCTGCCATAAAATTATTAAAATTAAAAAAAAGCCAAAGCTCCAGCTGACAAGAGCAGCCATCCCTTATGCTACCTCCCTGCCGCTGTTAGATAAACCCCATCTCACTTATTTTGTTAAACAGAGGCACATGTGAAAGCAGACAGTATGTCAACTAGCTAGTAAAACAAAGTTACAGTTCCATTACTGAGTTTGATTAAAAAAATTTCATTTCTTAGTTAGTCATTACAATGTGGAGCACGAGACAGCTCCAGTTATCCAAGCCAAGAGAGATGCCACATCCTGTTAGGAAAGGCAGACACTTCTCCCTTTGCTTTAGCAGAAGCAGGACAACCTTCTGTGCTGCCAGCCAGGGCATGATGTCCCATTTCATAGAATCACAGAACAGTTTGGGCTGGAGGAGACCTTTAAAGCTCATCTATTCCAACCTGTCTGCAATGAGCAGGGACCTTTCCAACAAGAACAGGTTGCTCAGAGCCCTGTCCTACCTGGCTTTGAATGTTTCCAGGGATAGGACATTTACCACCTCTCTGGGCAACCTGTGCTAGTGTTTCACCACCTCACTGGCAAATACTTTCTTGTATCCTAACTAAATCCACCCATTTAGTTTAAACCCACTACCTCTTGTCCTGTTACAACAGACTGTGATGAATATTCTGGAGAAATCTTTCTTAAAAGTCCCCTTTAAACACTGAAAGGCCCCAATAAGGTGGCACTGGAGCCCAGGCTGAACAACTCCAGCTCTCTCAGCACCACACAGAAGTGCTCCTTCTTTCTTCCCAGCTTTGTGGCCTTCTCTGGACACACTCCAAAGCTCCATATTCTTCCTGTGCTGAGGACCCCAGAGTTGGACACAGCACTCCAGGTGGGAGTGACCATGTGCACAGATAACAATTCCAGAGCAGGAAGTAAAGAAGGAAATGGTGCAGTAAAGATGATGTGAGGTGGAGGCTGCTCAGGCCTAGGTGAGACAGCTCCAACACTGCAACCTCCCTTGCTGAGCACAGATTCAGTGTAACCCCAGGCTCTTCCTGCCCACCTCTGGCAAACATCTAATGGTACTGTTTGATTCTAAGTGCTGAGGACACAGATGGTCTTTGGGATATGCATCTGACAAATCAGGTCAGTTACTCCTACTGTAACCCAAATCCAAGATACCTCCTGACAAATCCTGGGATCTTCATTATACCCATTGATCACAAAACTGAATAGGAAGGAATTTTTAAAAAAACTCTATTATTTTTCTTCTTCACAAGCCACTTGAAGGTAAACTTTATCCACTGGCTTGCAGTTGTACAGAGATGTGTTTTAAACTTGAGAAACCAGAAGAATTAGACTATGAAGGCATGTGTTCTTAGACATATTTTTAATAAAAAAGGAATGCACATGTACAAGTGAAAATTTCCATGTTAGAAATGTTCTGTTGAGTTTGCATTAACTCCAGGATACCTAAGGCAGGGTGAAGACTCAGTGTCCTGCCCTTGGCCAGAAGCCCAGCAGGACCTATCAGATGTGATGAATACTATTCAGCAGTCTCATCCACACAGTTTTCCTCACTTGAATGTTGGAAGAATAATTCATCTGCAGGCTAAGCAAGGTAGTAAGGGAAAAAATAGGTTGGCTGGAGGTTGGAGGAAGACTCAACCCTGGATAAAGAAGAGATGGAGCCTTCTGTTGACAACTTGTTCAGTCCTCAAGCTTGAGTCTTAGCTTTCTTGCAGGCTGGCACTGCTGTTTCTTCCTCCTCAACCTTGCGAGGCTTCTTCACTGTGTACACGACACCGCAGGCACTCTTTCGAGTTTCTGGAATACACAAGCAGAAGCTGCAGTACCAGTACCTCAGATACTGAAATAAAATGCATTTAAGGCATACTCAGTTCAGTTGTCCACGCCCCAAACCACAGCTGGGCATGCTGAGCAACCAGCCAGTCAGCACACACAGCAGGGAAGCAAGCTGCAAGGGCAGGAGCTCGGGATGCACTGCCTTACAGAGTGGAGAAACTACCAGGGGAAATAAAATGGTGGGTGTAGAATTACAGCAAACCAAGGAAAACCAAGGTCTGCAGGGCCTGAGGAGCTGCAGAGACACAAACCCATAGGAAACCAGGCTTAGTCAGTTCAATAATCACAGGACACATTCTTGAAGCACTGTCAAAAGTATTTCTAGCCAAACATACTGTTATTAAAAAGAAACTAAAAAATGCATTCACATACCCCAGGATTCTTAGACTATGTGGGCATAACTGTATTGGCAGAGGATCCCCTACATATCAAGGAAGTATTTTATGGTATTCAAGAATTTTATTTACCGAACTCTCAACATTATCATGAAATACTGGTCAAATAACCTAGTGAGCCCAATCCAATTTTGTAATTACTGGTGGGAAGCTTCTTTGCAAAATTTGAGTTAGAAGAGATTCCCTACTGCTACTCTATTAGCAGAGAGGTTCTGCAGGAATCTTGACAAAACATATTGACTTCTCTGGGTTAGTATCCCCTCTGGGACAAGGGAAATGACACTTGCTATTTAATTTCACAGACAAGATAGATGACAGGCTTGAGAAATCCCACATAAATTTGATAAACTCTGTATCACTATGTAGATGAACAGCAGGCTGGAGGAGAACCTGTTGGATATTGCCATGAGTTCGAAATGATCCACACTGAAGAGTGAGTCTGAAATAATCCATGTATTAAAGCATCAGAAAGGGACCTGACTAAAGTTGCTTCTGCACACATGCTGCAAAAAGGCAAATGCAAACACATGCATACCCATTTTTTTATGTCAATCACTTAGTTTTTGTCCGTGTCACCAAGATCAGCATCCAAACCTTTCTGAAATGGGATAGTTTCACTATGAATCACAGCAGCAGGTCCCTATTTTGGTTTCACCATTTATGACTCATTAATGTGGTTGCACGAGTCCTTCAGCACAGACAGCACCATCAGTTCAGCCACTGATTTGCCAACACAGCAACAAGGGAAAATAAAACAGCCTTGCCACACAAGCTCCCCTTCATGCATTGGACAAAGAAGTAAAACCCTGATTTGACTTGCTCCGTAAGGTCTCAGAGAATATGCATCAACAAGAAGTTAGTTTAAGAAATGCACATGTTACCCAGAGGAGCTTCTACGTGCTCACCTCCATGCAGCATGGTGGCTCTGCAGTTGGTGGACACAGCTGCCTTTGCTTCGCCTTCTGACAGGCCAAACAGCAAACCTCTGTCACTGCTGCTCAGGATCAAAACACACAGGGAGCAACACACACAACAGGGGAGGCTCTCTGCACGACAGGTTTGCTTACTCTACAAATAACTGGGAATTAGCAGAGCTCTAACTCAAAGTGACATTTTGCATAAGGTTACCCAGAAGCAGAGAAATGAGGCACCCAATTCTCCTGGCTGCAGTTCCCCAGCAGCCCTCCTGGAAAGCTTCTGGCAATGTTGCTTCTTTCCAGATAAGAAGCTGTACTTTTGAAAACAGAAGTCTGTCAACAGAGAAGCATTTTAGATATGCATAATTCAGAGAAGAAATTACCCCACAGAAAATTTCAGTTTTGGGGAGAGGGCACTGTCTGATAGAAAAGCATTATGCTGAAGTTTCCAGCCACCTTTAGCAGGGACGACACCACCTTAGCTATGTTAATTTGGGTTGATCCTCACTGCTCATTTTAAGAGGGAAGAAAACGTTGTGCATAAAATCCTTCCAGGCCACACAGCCTCCCACATGGCTCTCATGACTCAGAACACCCCTTTCCCTTCCAGGGACAGGCCAAATATGTGCTTCTGGGGTGGGGAGAGTAATAAAATTGCATCTGAACTCCTAAAAGAAGGGAAGAAACTCTCCTTTGTTTCTAGAACACAACTACTTATTTAACATTACATGTGTAACTAAGGACTGGAAAATCCAGAACAGAAATAGTTACTGCTCAGACAGGAACTTCTAATTTTACATAAAAACACTTTATAGCTTCTGTTACCAAAAATGTGACACTTTGGAGAAACTAAGTAATAATTTCTCATTTGGTTCATAGTCTCCTTAGATTTTTATGGGTTTTATTAATTTCTCCATTTACACCCCCACAACATTAATGCACATCACAACAAAACATTCCTGTAGCTGAACACACACATTATTAGTTACAATGACTTCTCATGCCATGACCAAGACCTGCTGCTCCTTCCACACACAGTCAGAGCCCTGATTCATTGAATGGGTCACCAGCAAGTACTGCTGTATAAAGTTCAAGGACTGTAAAGGATGAAAAGAATTTCAAAAGCACTTTAAACTTTCCAGTGTTACTACTAACTGCTGCCTTTGACTTTGGGAAAGGATACAGATTAGCCACATCGTAAGGACCTCGGAGCTCTAGAGGCTAAAACAAAACAAAGAAGTTTGGATATGTGAATGCCTTTGCTGTCAAGCTGACAGCATGAGCAGGCAGGGCAAGGCTATCAGATATGCAAGATTAAATACTATATAATAGCAAGCTACTGAAGACAATAGTAAATCAAACGAATACCACTATTTTGGCAAACAGTCTCCATCTGGGAGAAAACTGTCATGGAAAATACCACAGCAGCAGCAAAAAAAAAATCCCCCAAAAACCAACAAAACAAAACAAAACAACCAACCAAAAAAGTCCTGAAACCCACAATACAATTCTTTGGTAAGAGCAACCATATTTAAGCTTACAATTTTTATATGTTTAATGTGTAATTAAAGATGTATTTTCAGCCACAGATAAATATTCAAATTGTTCTGACTTAAAAAAAAATAAATTTGGGACTTACTCTTTCAGCTGCACTAGATATAACTATGTTCTGGAAAACAAAAGAGAACAAACATTAATCTGTCAGACAGCATCAATAAATGAAAAAAAACAGCAAGATGCAAAAAGTTTTTGAGCATTAGCTAAGTTCAGGCCCAGAGCCAAATTAAACATCAGAGTATCTGATGCCCGCAGATGAACTCTGTCAGGGTGGGAATCTTAATTTGGGGACATGACAAACTTAGTTACTGTCCTGTCCCCTACACAGATGGGGCATAGGCACAAGCCCTCCCTCGCAATTACAAACCTCTCACAGCCAGATAGGAGATTAGTAAGCACATCACATTTTAGAGGGATAGGCTAAGCAGTATAAGTGTCCAGAGTGATGGCATTAAGCAGTCACTTATCAGCCTGTATCTCTCATAGTGGACTTCAAAGTGTCCTTCAGGGTAAAGAAAAAATGCAGAGCTGCAGGCACTGTATTAAGAAGTGTCCCCTTTATTTACACCAGCTGAAAAAGGCTCCACATAAACAACAACTCACCCTGAGCTGTAACAGAAATGGATTCAGGAGTCCAGGATCCCCCAGAAGCAGCTTACAGAAGGCAACTGTGCCTTCAGACAGTATGGTGCTCCCAGATTTTCAGCCTATACTGTTGCAGTACCACTCAATGCTAAGCACTCATGTCAACCTTTACCATACCCATACTGGTTCAGGAAATGTATCTACACGTAGGCAGTGGCTGCCACTTTGTGCAACACACTCATTTCCCTCAACATTGACACCCCTATGAAAATCACCAGGCAGAGAAATCCTTCTCCTTTCTCTCTCAAAAGGTTACTGCAGAACAGGTATGTGACTACACTGGGGCTGGCAGATCCCACAGCTCAGCTGCCAGAGCTCTTCTGATGCTAAGCTCCAAGGATGCTCACCTAGGGTGAGCTTGTTTAGCTCAGGCAGTAACTCTGCAGCAGCAAAATCTCCTTGCACCTTTTATTACACTGAATAAAAGGCCTTGGGAATTCCTGCTTGAGTGGGTGAGAATCAGAATTGTGCTGAGGCAGAGACAGACTTTCCCTCTCTGACATCAGTACCACCAACACATCACACCAATTCTGGTTTCAGGGTGGGGCTTTAGATCCCTTCCCCACACTGCTCTGCTTCCCCTGCCACCTCCCCAGCACAAAGAGCTGGGCAGGCACTGGAAGGAAATGCTCTGTATCCAGCTAGCTGAAAGACCTATGTAAAACTGACTGCATGTTCACACTGTGCCCAAGGTTTCCTCATGTGCTGAGGAGGATGGGACAGATGACTCTGCTTCACCATTAGGAAAGCCAGAAGCAGAAGCAATATACACATCAAAGTGACTTAACAGCACACATCCTGATGGAGCCTAGGACATTTTTTTTCTGAATAGTTCACCTTTAAAATTACTACACTATGAATCCCAAAGGTGCATTTGAGCCTAAGTGCTGCTGACTGCAAGAGTTTGCTGGGAAAATTCAAGTCTCCTGCCCCAAACTGTAGCAACTAATGCCTGTCAGCCAGGCCCAGAGAAGCTCCCAGAGCAGCTGCATGAGACATCTCAAGCCAGCACAGGATTGTGGATCACTGCTGTGCATTAGAGATACGCTCTGCCTGGTTCAAAGGCAACTGGCTTTCACCAGGGGAGGGGTAAGATGGAGGAAGAAGACAGGAGCAGATAAGCTGGCAAGTGAAGGAGCAGTAGGCAAAGGCAAATCCAAGGCAAGGGCTAAAGGGAAATCTAAAAGGCAAAACACTATGTCCCCAGGTAAAGCAGACAGCAGCTGTTCAGTACACTGCTCCAGGCAGCCTCCAACTCAGTTACCAAAACATGGGAGGTGAGGGACTGTGGCTATAAACACCTTCTGTCTGGCAAGGCAGGGGAGTTTCTTCTTCATTCCTTGCACATTTTAATGTTTTATAGACACTGCTCAACGCAGCTCTGAAAACACAAGTAAATTTCTGAAGGTTTCTCTGCCCTGCTATAATAGAGGAGGAATAAAAGGATCCAAAAGCTACTACAGGTTCAGTAACTACATATTACAGAACATGAGTGTTGCAGGCCAGGGGCCAAAAGAAGCAGCCTGTGGACCAGCCATCCCATGTTCATTTAAACAAGGGACTCTACCTCACTGACAGAGGCAAACTCTCAGTAAGGGCTAATAACCATCTCTGCTGGTCCACAACCTACTGAGTCTGGGGCAAAGAACAAAGACAAGCTAGCAGTCCTCTTCCAGTGCCCAACAATAGCTTGTCACGTGCAGCTCCAGCTGATTTACCTTCCAGTCACAGATGAAACCCTAGACTGACATGCAGAATGAAAGGGCACCGTGCACAGACTGAGTGCCTGATCATCTCGCTTGCCCTATGCATGACATCAACTCAGCTGGGGCTCTCCAGTTCATCAACAACCAGGTGAGAAGCACATCCTGAACTGCACAGAGGGACAAGGAGCAATATCAAAAAGGGAATTCCAAGAAAAGTGGTCTGGTGTGTATAGAAGTCATGTCCAAGTCAGTACTTCATGTCATTAAGTGCCAGAGCAGGACTTCTCAGGAGAGGCTGTGCAAATCCTTACCTCTTCTGTAGTACCAAGGAAATGAATCTGTTTGGGCCACCCTGCTGTTCTATAAAAGCTGCCATGCTTGAGGAGAACTGAGGTAATGATGGATCTACTTTTAATTTATCTTCCAAGCTCTACATCCCACTTCACATTTTCCAAATCCAGCTTCTCTGGACTAGCTACATGCGGCAGAGGCCATTTACAATACAGAAGGGGGAGCTACAATTTCTGTTAAATTTGATATGACCCCCTATTAAAAAGCATGGCCTGAGAAGACACAGCATAACAGACAGCTTAATGTGGCAGCCTGGGAGGAGGTAAGTTATGAAAGCAATGGGTTACAGGCATCTCAAAGTTACTTCTTCCTTGGGTTTCAGTAGCATGGAAGAATGCAGTTCATCTGACTGCAGCAAAGCCTTGGCTGACAGCCACCTTGCTGTTTGGTCTATTTTGGACACAGAGAATTTACTTGTTAACAAAACAAGGTTTCTACTTTTTTTCTTATTGTTTTCTAGCCCCCATATTCAAAGTAGACAGTCAAAAGAGCTTTTGGTCAATGAGAAATATGAAATGGAGGATTTTAAAGAAATACATGAATTCCAGTTCTAGTGCAAAACTTAGATGTCTAGCATTTTAATACTTTCATCTCCCTCCATCCCCTCCCACCTTTGTTTTGGGAATTGCATACCGTAACAACACATGGGTTGTTCTGCAAAAAGAATCTAACAGCTTGACAGCTTAAGAAGAAAGCATGCAGTGTTGCAAGACTGGAAGTATCTGGAGCTACAATGATTGTGTCCTTGTGTTAGTAGGCCAAGATTTAGCTACAGCTTCAGATGTTCCAGCATCAAACTCATTTAAAACGGCTCAGTCTGTACAACTCCAGAAAAATTTGAACTGATTTAATTACCTTGTTTTCATTTTGAGAGCTTACCTTTCCTTTGCAGATCTGCATCAGGCTGATGGCATTTGAAATTGTGTATCTTCTCATAGTAGAGTCTTTGATGGCAGGCGTGTAAAGAAGTTCAAAGTAAATGCCTCGATCTATTGCCTTCACATGAAAGACAGTGATCAAAAATCAAAAGGAAGGAAGCCTAACAATCTAACAACTGCTGTCTGTTACTGATGCAGCTTATTCTCAGTTTAACTGTGTCACATACAAAAAATTAAGGCAGAATTGTTCGAGTAAGAACACAGCATAGCATGAAAATATAGTGGGGGAAGGCTTCACTGTACTCCAGATAGATGTGCATAAATCTTGGACGACAGATAAATGAGGTTTAACAAACAAATACCAACCACTTATTTGCTGTAATTGGCTATCATTAATATATACACACTATAATGAGTCGAGGAGACTGATAACCATTGCTGCTTATCTGCTGTCTTTGAAACTTGAGGACCTAATTCCCCTAGTCCCACACCCTGCTGTAAGAAAGTTCACCACTTCCTCAGCAGCCATGTATTGCAGATGAAGAATTCCTCCTTGCACAAAAGCAGCAATGAGGACCCTTCTTCTCCTGTCTCACAGCATACTCTAGTGTTTGTGACAATGTTAAATAACAGTGAATCACAGAAGAGGTTTCAAAGACACCTCACCAAAATCCTAGTATTCTTGTTTTTGCAAACACAGAAAGGTTAAGCAACTTGCACACAGTGTGCTGGCGATAAAGACACAAAGTAAGCCAGGAGTTCTTTCTTCCATGGCAATCCTGCATTTGCCTGAAATTATACTCTCTATTTACACAAATGTTATTAAAATATGCTGCAATGTTAATAGTGTAAGAGAGTCCAATAACTGAATACAGTAGGAATTAATCCAGCTCCCACCCATGCACCCATACACCCTCTGTATGCAAGCACAATGGAAGCTGTATGTGCATCAAATGTTTTACACAGAACTGGCCTGATAGCTGCAAACAAGAGAAGCCTGAATTTATCAAAAACAAACAGTTTTGGTTTTGAAATTGCCAATACACCCATTTCCAATCAAGGTGATTTTTAACCTCATCCCTACCACTTCAGCTGCCTGCCAATCTGTCTGACATCATAACAACCAAAACTGACTGCCCCAGGATGAACAGACCAGTCCAACAGACAGACTGCCTTGATGCTGGGAGTGTGGAAGATGAGAAGTAGCTTGCAGTGAAAATGTCTCCCAGCACAGGGCTCTAAGAGCCACACAGCTCCTTACCTGGGACAGCTGCTGTAGTTTTAGGCAGCTAGGGTACTGTCATAGAGTGTTTCATCCAAAATTGTTATTCCAAATGCAATGTTGAAATCCTCAGTTTACCATATATGCCAATGTATTGTTTTTATTCTGTCTCAGAATTAATTATAGTTCACTTTGAATTTTTATTCTAGGTCAAACTTTATAAGAAAAGGAAGTATGATTACTAGCCATTTCCAAAGTTAAATTTTTGAGAACCAAGTTCTACATTAGCCAAGACTGTCCATGTGGAACGAACCTTTACATATATTCAGACAAGAAAACAAGTTCCTGTAAGACTATGTTCAGATTAAGTTTTCTGGCAAACTACCAACAGCAGGCAGAACTATATTTGATCCACACTGATAGCCATCTTGGGTCCCACAGCACGTATTTAGCAATGCTACATTTGGTTCATTTACTAAGACATTCTTTTGTCCAAGTATGGATTCAATACAGTTGTCTTTCCAGTAACCAGCACAACATCCTTCTCCTAAATTAACACTGCCATTCACATTTCCAGTCTTTTAAATCAAAGGGCTGTTTATCTGTTTTGACACAGCTGTACCATTTCTGGTTTGTGAAGGAGCTTTGTCAGCAATCACACTGTATCTCCCTGCTTAGCAGCACACAGTGGCCTTAAGGCTCAGTTTCCATTCCTTGGGAACACCACTTCTGCCTTCTTAAGTGGGGGACAGGAGAAGAAAAAGAAAGAACATGCATCACTGTGTATTAAGTGCTGCAGTGGAGGCCCTGAAGTGAAGGACATTTGAAACAAAACTATACATTAGGCAAGAAAATAAAAGAACCACTTGGATAGGAATGGTGGGTGGAAAGCAGTAGGGAATTCGGTTCAAATTTTGTATTTAATGTCAGTCTAACAGCAAGAATACAATTTAGATGTAAATTTACCATATTCACAGGGGGCCTTCGGAAGTAGAATGGCAACTTTTCTGTTACATTTATGCAGACCAGATCCACATCTAGTGTTGTGCAAGCAATCTACAGCAAAGAAATAGGAACAGATTATTAGATATGCCAAAAAATGCACAACCAACTTGAGGTGCACTAGTATTTCCCTTAATTTCTTAATGCAGCAAATGTCTCTCCATGGTGAGATCAGTTTTAAAATTAAGAGGCACTATGCCTTGCAGGTATGCCAGTACAACAGCATCATTTGAGACTTAAAACCTAAGTCTTCCCTTTCTTACAGAACTAATTTTCCAATAAAACAATGGTCAACCCCAAAGCAGTACTTCTTTGATTTTATCTGTCAGAGGACATGCAGAAGCAATGCTGGCTTTTGACAAAAGAACTCATAGATAATAAAGAGCAACCCCAGTTTAGAAAGGGAAGAGCCCTGGAACTGCCCCACATCCCATCATGGTCTGCTTCCAGTGCAGCACCTGTTCCTTTTCAGGATTAATTACTTTTACCAGAAGCAATGGAGAAAAGAAAGAAAAAAAGCAGAATGTGACTATTGGTGCCGCACGCCATATACTGGAGACCAATCCTCAGAGCCTCCCTTTGCTGGCTGGGTGCAGCTCCCCCTGACAGCCACACCTCTGGCAGAGTCTGGAGACAGCACTGAAGGCTACAGTTTAAGAATTTAGCTTTGAATTCACACCACAATTTACAGGTTGTATTAAGAGATGGAGGAAGTGAACAAGGGGCGGAGGCTCCTCATACTGAGGTACAGGGAAAATTAAGGGGACCTAAAAGGGAGTCTTTGATTTACATTAATCTCACGCACCCAAGGTAGGAATTATATATGCCTACTCTGTAAGGATGATTACACAGGGCCAGATTAACATCTGTAAGCAGTGCTGTAACAAAGAAGGTAAGACAGGATAAAGAAGTTGAAAAGGAATTTTCTCTGTGTAGGGGAACTCTGCACTCAGAAACCTGGCAACAACACCTCCAAGTACACCTGGGCCAGGTGCCAACCATTCATCCCTCCTCCCACCAGCACAGAAGCAGTGGGGGCTGTGAGGAGCCCCAGGGGTAAGGGCTGCTCTAACACAAGGCACACGCTGCCTGGCAAACTGGTCTTCTACCAGTTTGTTCACATGGAATTTGGATGGAGGTGAGAACAGAGGTCCAGCCTTAGGAATGTTTCTTAGCTGCTGACAGCACTCTCTCCTAGACAAGACAGCCACAGTACACATGCAGGCAAACCACAAGGCTTTTGAAGTTGTCTCTGCCAGGACATTCAGACTAAACCTTTTCTTCATGCCCTACCTTTATCCCCCATTAGGCAGGACATGGGCTGCCTGTGGAATCTATGGCACAGAATTAGATCTGCAAGAGGAAGTTCAGCCCTGCTACAGTCAGCTTCCCTCCTTTTCTTACATGATGTACAAACTACTACACAGAAGTGATTTATGGGAACATGAACAGAACAAATAGCTTAGAATCATGCCCTAGAAAATGTCAGTGAGGTCATAAAAAATTCAGGAAGAGATTATGCCAAAAATTAAGGAAAGCAAGAGTAGACATCAGACACATGCCCTATGTGATGAGAAATCAAGCCTTTCTAATCAGCTCCAGAAACACTGGAAAACTCTTTACCGTTTTGCAAATTACGCACAGTGGGAGAGGGGGTGATTCAAAAGCCAGGATATCTACAGGATTCCAGTGACATGAACATTTCAGAAAATACCACCAAGGAAAAAGAAACTGCGAGTCATATTCCTCATATATGAGGAATTCCTGCACTGTATGAAAAACTGGAGAGCAGGTTTCTCACAGAACTCTAATGTTCAGCCTAGCTTTGGCTCCCAGACAAATCAAATATGCAGTCAAGCTAAGGTTACCCTGCCTGCTGAAAAGATCTAAAGTGCAACAACTTCATCCAGAAAATGACATGCAGCAAGTGGCACAGCCCAGCAGCTGCCTGGCAGCACTCCGGGCAAGAGCCCCATCTGCTGGGAAAACTCCAGCCAGCCATTATTAATTAAGTACATCTGCCACTGTCTGGATGCTCTGCAGCAAGATTGGCAAACATTTTAGGGAATAAACATTGAAATTTGACTTTGCACTCCATCTTCAGAGGTACACATGTAAGTATTTTTTAGATACTAGTGATGTGCTAAGTGCTTATGAACAGCAGACAGAACTAACCAATATCATTAAAACAATCAGAAATCTTAGAAAGCAAAAATTTTGAAAAGCAGCAAGTACAGACCCTATTACCTGGTGGTGGCCATTCCTGTTGCAGGCCAAAACAATCTTTTTGAGAGACTTAAACAAGAAGTCCATTCAACAACTGGCAAACATGGCTTCCTCATCCCCTTAAAGATATATATTATTTGAAGCATTTGAGCACATCTTTCAGTACACGTCACTGCCATACTCAGTCACAAAAGCTTCCCTGGATTGTGATGAAAGGGCACAGATTTTTTTCACGCCATGCTAAAATTGGAGTACGTCTCCAATGGTCATGTAATTTTTTCACAAAAACATGAAAAGTCTTGTTCAATGGAGAAAACACAAGTGCCAAATTGCTGGCGAGAAAGATGACACTCTTGAGGTAATGCTGAATTACCAAAAGCCAACACAAAGTTAATTTGTCATGCAAGACCCACTCTTGAAGGCTTTATTCTTAATGAAATATCCATGAGTTTTAAGAGTCAAAGTGTATGTGCTGAAACCCCCTCTGTAAAGTTCCTTTCCCCTGTGTGATATCTCTGTGAAACTGAATCAGCTCTCCACAGCAAGACATTGTAAAATCTCTAAACAAAAGGCAGCCACACAAACCTGCCCTGCATGTGAAGGATGAAGTCTTTCACCTCATGCAGTTTAAAAGAAACATGCTTGGGTTCCATCCCCAGCTCAAAGTGCTGCCAGCAGGGAATCAATGAAGATAATCTCACTGACAATCCTGCTTCTTTCCTCACACCCTGTCCATCACCTGCCAGGGTGTCAGCTTAACCAGGCACAGTCTGCACTGCCAGAGCGCAGCCACCCGCTCTGAGCTGGCACAACTCTCCACGTGGCTGCCTGCTGAATCACTCTGGGAAAGGGGATCTGCCTGGAAAAAAACTCTGAAAAAACTCTGGTTACTGCTCAGCCAAAAGCAGGCTCCTCAAAGCAAACTGCCAAGCAAGCAAACAGCCCCAGCAGCAAAGCAGACAGGGACCTGCAGAAAGGAGAGGCTGTTTATGCCAGTTTAAACGCCACCACAGCTGGATGTGCAACTGCAGCAGGAGGCAAGGTATGGCTGAAAATAAACAATAATAATCCATAAGTGAGAAAATACCATTTTCCCAAAAAAACAACACAGCACACCCTGGCTGATCACCTAGTTTCAGGTGCTTGTTTGAGCACATGATAAACTGATTGAGCTCACTTGAGAAGTGAGATTTTATACTATTGCCAGAGATCAAAAGAAAGAGGTGGGGAGTGGAGCAAAAAATGGCTTAAACCATTTGCCTCTGTCACACCCCAGAGTCCTAAAATCTTTCAAGGGAAATAAAATTCAGAAATTAGTTTCATTTCACTGTAACTCATTATAATTAATGCTTGAACTCTGCTGAAAAATTCTTTAAAGTTCATATTCTTTGACAACCTCTTGCTTTGTAGTTTACTTGGACAAGACTTGAAATAGGAGGGGAAATAATATGGAAATACAAAACAGAATACAATTTTAACGTGGCAAAACAGGTACTCAGCAGTACTAGAAAGTGGCTTTTACTAATTCTAGAAAGATAACCACCAGACTCAGTTTTAAACTGAGAAGTTCCCTTTGAAAGCAAATTCTTCAAAGAAACTCACTTTTTTTTTGGCTGTCCCCATCCCTCCTTCACACTGCTTTAAATTGCATACCTGCCTGCTGCCTGCCAAGGCTAAGAGAGATGGAACACTTCCACCTACTCACCCAATTCAGACTTAATGCCAATATCTAAAAGCTTACAACAGGTCAGACATCACAATTTTGGGTTTTGTAAGAAAAATTCTAACAAAAACATAACTTGCTTCAAGGTACTCCACCTAATCACAACATTGGCATCAGCTGTTATCAAGTCTTTGAGAACAATTTAAATAAAAATACGAAGGAAATAGAGGTGAACAGCTATCATGTAACTTACAGAACCACATTAGTTGCAATTTAAAATCCTCCCTAGCATTTCTGAGACCAGGAATGATTAGTTCTAACAGAAGATCACAAATGCATTTTAGGGAAGTTGTCAGGAGTTTGAGAAGTTAAAGCTGAAGACAGAAGTTTTCTACATTATGATAGTACTGAGGGAAAAAAGGATGTTTTCTCTCCTCACTTGAGTACAAGGTACATAAAGGCAACCACAGTGCAGGGCATACAAGTCCCTTCATCAGGCAGACAAGGCAGATGTTTTAGACTTTAACTTGTCACCTCAGGTCCTGCAGCCTCCTGCAAATCCTCCCAACCCCTCTGCCTATCAACTGACCAGGCAGCCTATAATGTTTGATTAACTCCATGAGGTCTTTATAAAATGGGAAATAAAATCAAAACAAAGCATATATTTAAATTAGCACAAGGCACTAAAGGCTACTGATGAGATGATTGTACTTACATGGAAGAGTTTCTCAGTTTTTGGAAATACTGCTATGATGTCATATAACCTTATATTTGCAGATGTTGATCTCTACAAAAGAAGTAAATAATTACACTTTGAATTCTGACAGATGTCAAAGCCATTCACAATGATTACAACCAAAACAATAAGAAGAAAAATCCTTTCTCCCTGTCAAGTACTAAAACAAGGCCAAGAATCATCCAATTACACAGTAGGTTTCTACAATGAAGTCATTCATTCTCAACTTGAGGCTTGTTCCACCAATTTGTTAAGACACTCACACTTTTTGCTTTGATCTTGAAGCATTAAAACATAACCAGAAACAAGGGTTGCTCATGGTCTTCTACTTTATGCACAGAAGTCCAGAAACCAAGGAACAGAACTGTTGTCCATACTGACAAATGATCAGCAGAAGCCATATACAGCCTTATAAGTCTGAATCTCCTCACGATCACATTATTTGTTAAAGATGCAATCTCAGAAATCACTGCTGAGTGCCCTATAAATTCCAGGATGTTGTCCCCATAGAATTTCTGAAGTTTAATTCATTCATTAAGAAAAATAAATAAAAGTTGCAAGATTGATTGCTGAGTATACTTACCAGGAGATTACAGTGGGAAGGATCAGAAACAACAAGTGTTAACCGGGTCAAGACTTTAATTCTTTTAGATGTCCCCTACAGAAAAAAAGGATAATATAAAAAAAAATTAATAACCCAAAGCAAAAATTTGTGGTAATTTCACCCAGTCTGCTATAAAAAGAAAATGGTGTCTTGCTATACTAGTTTCCTGAAGTCTGTAGTTTCACTTCCCTAATTTACATTATCTCGTTGATATTATACCTGTCCTTACAAAGAATAACTTACTGTGTTTCTCTGGAGAAGGATGAATAGAAAAGGAAAGAAAAAAGACAATTATGCAGAAAAACTGAGTATGTTTTACTACTGCTGTGATTCCCCAGGCAGGCCACAACTGCAAGGAAAAGCAGTTCCTGAATTAATGAATGTCAGTGACTTGAAACATATTATTGTACTTCTTTATATCCAAATTTTTCTCCATCAAAACCACGGAGTTATTTCCAAAACTTAAATTTCAAGAATTGTACTGTAGTTATTCAACTACAAGCAGATTCAAAATTCACACAAAGCAATTTCTTTAATAATTTCTAAAATAATGAATAGAGCTTACCCTGATGTGAGTTTACTATTCTTCCAATGCTTGGAATTTTAACCATGAAATAATGGACAAATTTTTCTTTTTTGATTAACACCTCATACACAAAATCACATATACAAACACACAAATGTAAAAAAGGGTAATTCAGAATAACAGTATATATATAGAATGTAACTAGACATACTTGTACAATAGGTAAAGATGGAAACAACTCTGAAGGGGATACTGGCTTGATGATTTCCTTGAAAGAGAAGAGAATAAAGTTATTAAAACTGTCATGGGTTAGGTTTACATGTAAACAAAAACTGTGTTCCAATCTTAAGAAATTTACCACACTAAGAAAACTATTTTTGTGGGACAGTACATGAAGCATATTAAAAATTAATCCAAAGGCAGTTCTACTGAAATATAAACTGTGATTTTTGTTACAAATAGAGAGATTTGTACTTGTGTCTAGATGTGCATTCTGCAGCTAAAGCTATCTGGAAACATGCAATAACGAAGCAGCTTTACTAAAGAAAAGACAGTAAGATCAAATAACCCCAAGAAAAATTACCTGTTTCTTTTCTTTAAAGTCGATGACATGATTAAGTGCAACTGCAGAATACCCCACTGAAAAACACACAGTAAGAATATTTTGTCCAGTAAACAAAACAGAAACAAATCCAATGAGAAAACTGTAAAATACTCATTACTTAAATGTCTTAAAGTTAATAACTATGTACATGTTTAGATTTCACAGTATTTTTTAAGAAGTCTGGTTCACCCAAAAAATGCTTTAAAATAGAAGAAAAAAATCTGTTTGGCTTTTAACACAGCCCAGGCGTTTCTACTCTTACTCAATGGCAGAGCTTTATGAACACAAATACATGGGCTTGGTGTCCCAAAGCTCTAGCTTAGTTTGGCCCTGTTTGTGACTTTCTCTATGGAAAACTGCTAAGTAAACTCAGCACAGTTGTTAAAACTGCAGACAACGCAGAGCCGGCAGAGATACAGCTGTAGGAGAAGGCAAAGCGAGCAATTCAAAACGATGCGGACCACACGGAGGAGAAGGTGTCATTCAAAGGGCTCTGAGGAAGAGGCCAGGCTCGCCAGGGGCGTTTAAACCGCCCCAAACCCCGGGCAGGCAGCACGTGGCTCAACTACAGCTCTGCAGGGAAGGAGCCGAGCCCTAGGAACTGCAGGCGGAAAAACTAGGTGTTACACTGGGATACACAGGCAGAGCTGCAAGGCACATCAGGAACTTCCCGGGCACGCCGAGCTCCGGGCACACCCGGCCCCGGGCACGCCGAG
>QUSF01000014.1:2369517-2454216 GCA_003676055.1 Chloebia gouldiae
CCGGGCACACCCGGCCCCGGGCACGCCGAGCCCCGGGCACACCGAGCCCCGGGCACACCGAGCCCCGGGCACACCCGGCCCCGGGCACACCCGGTCTCAGGCACACCGAGCCCCGGGCACACCCGGCCTCAGGCACACCGAGCTCCGGGCACACCGAGCCCCGGGCACACCGAGCCCCGGGCACACCCGGTCTCAGGCACACCGAGCCCCCAGCCCCGGGCTGGCAGAGAGCCGCGGGCGGAGCGCAGCGGCGCCCGGGGAAAGGCGCCCGCGGCGGGGCGGGTGGCGGGGCCGGCTGCCCGGAGGGAAGGGAAGGCTCATACCGGGCGGTCCGGCTATGCCCACCCAGCCCGCAGGCTCCGGCTGCGCCGCCGAGCCGGGGGAGCCCTCCTGGCCGGACGCAGCCAGCTCCGGGCCGGACGCAGCCAGCTCCGGGCCGGCCCCGCCGCCCTCCCGCTCGGGACTCACGGTGCGCCGCGGCCTCCAGCAGGCTCTGCAGGGACTTCTTGTCCGCTGCCTGCGGCAGGTTCAGGTCGGCGAAGCCGGCCATGCTGGCGCGGCGGGCGGGCCCAGCCCCGCTGGGAGCGGCGCACGGCGGCACCGCCCCCGCCGCCCGCCCGCGGCAGCCTGGGCTCTGTAGTCCCGCGGTGCCGGGCCGCGCAGGGCCCGCCTGCCTCGCCGCGGGGCTGCGGTGCGTGGGAAGGGCCGTGGGGCGGTGGCTTAGGCCCCGAAGGGCTCCCGCGGCTCGCTCGCAGGCAGCGCGCCCGGGTTGTGGGAGACATCGCCCGGCTCTGGATGCCGTTTCCGCCGCCCCTCTGAGCCGCCGGCTGCCCGCCAGGTGGAGCGGTAACCCTGCTCCAGGGCCGAGCCTGTCCCCTGGGAAACTGGCTCCGCTCTGTCTGACCGTTGCCAATAAAAATCATAACCAGTCTTTTATATTTATAGTTTTATAGTTATTCTCTTTCCTACAGAGCCCCGAGCTGCCATGTCAAAGATAACCCTGACGCCGAAGAGGACAGAGTTCTCAGAGACCGATGAATCAGATACAAGTTCACTGTGTAGCACTGCCACAAAAGGTACTGATATTGTTCTAAGGTTGACAAATAGCACAGAATACGTAAAATACAATAGATATTCTCAGTAGGCGGTTTTGGGTGACTCAGAGCAGCTGCTGAAGACAGCAGGTTTGCAATTCCTGTCCAGGTTCAGGTGGCAAGACCAGGGGGTCCTTCCCTTTTTCTAGTTGAGCTAAATGCTCACCAGAAGTCTGTGGAATATCTGGAGCCCTGAATTCTTAATAAGGCAAAAATGCTTTTAACCAAGGCCAAGGCTGCTGCCAAAGCCTGAAATCCCTCCTTACAGGTTCTGACCTTGATGCAGCTTGTGCAAGATTGTACGTGGGAATTGTGGGGACCTGGGACTCATTTCTACCAAAGAGATCACTGGGTTAACAAAGTATGGCTAAGAAACAGCAGTGCTTTCTTGGCGTGTTTCTGGACTTCCTGTGTGTGATGCGTTGCAAATACCTGGGATGGTGGTAGCAGAGAAGCTACTTGTGGCTGCACACACTGGACTAGGAGTTGAAGCAGCTTTGAGGGTCAGTAGAAAACAGCTCCCACATCTGTATGGCAGGAAAAATCCACATCACTCTGAAAGGGGTAAAAACTCCCAGCTAGTAAACCATCATTGTTCATGCCACATCTATGGCAGCATTTTTTTCTTGGCAATATTAGATCAAGATATTTCAGTAAAGAAGCTCTGTTTTAGTCCATCTACATCTGTAAGTTGCTTGCCTGTGACATCACATCAGCCAATACTGCTTCTCTGCCATTTGAACAAACAACATTTGAACAAGCAGCACAGCCTGAATGGTATTGCCAAGGTTTTTATTTGATATGTGTGAAAACAGAACAGCTCAAGATATTATTCTAGGTTTTCTTTGGCTCAGTGTTTGATGTAACTTGATTTCTCTTAATGAATGTAAAAAGTGATCCAGAAACATGTATCAGTTATTTCTGAATGGCCCTACTGCAGCAGTGTTCAGAAATACCAAAGAAGATTAAGCAGCCTTTGCAGTATACAAGCAAAAGAAACCCTTCTTTGAGGTTCTTAAAATCTGTATAAAATTTAAACAGATCTTCATTCACAAGATCTGCAGAACCCTATTTGCTGTAATGGTGTAAGAATCCAAGTACAAAGCACTTTTAGCGCCAGGTATCACGAATTGTACTTAGAACAGTGCACAGTCTTATTTCCCATGTTATTATTTAGATATTACTGCTTTTACTTATATCAGACCCAGTGATTTGGGGAGATCTTCCTTATGGTCCCCACTGTTAATCTGCAAGCTTCTAACATGCTTTGTTTCATTGCTGTCATTAAGTTCTCCTTGGTGAAAACAGATCTCCTCATTCCAAGTGTTTCTTTCTCAATACACTTAGACCTTGACAGTCCTTTCAGTAAATTTTAATGCAGAAGCCATCACAATTCTTCTAATAGGTTTTCAATGGGCAGCCCCTGGTAGCAACTGTTAGGGTTTTTTTGCTTTAGTTCTGCATTTGGCACTTTTTGGGTGCTAAGGTTTTATTTATTACTACTTACCTCAGCAACTCTAAGATTTTATTTATTACAATCTACCTCAGTAACATGAATGTCACGGTCACTTTCATCATAACCTCATAACCTCCAATGTAAAGATACAGATGGGGTTTTCAGAGTTGGGAGCTCTCATTTTGAGCGATACAGAATTTTAAGCATAAATGTAATCTTAATTGTTCATTTTCTTTTCAGATTCCAGCTTGTCATTGTTAGTATTTGCTGGCCCCAGAAAAGGGAAGACATAATTTCATATTTAAGTTGCACAGATGAAAGTATTTATTTTGACAATGGTAAGAAATGGCCAAATATGGGAATAGTTACCTCTCTGTTTTACTGACACAGAATGATAATGATTTATCTTCACAAAGACAAGAAAAGGCAGAAAAGTGCAGCTGCAACATATTTTCTAGAAATTAGACAAGTGTTATTTGCTAAACAGGACATGCTGTGAATAAAAATCAAGGTCTCAGTAATACCTCTGGAAAGAAAAGAAAAGAAAAGAAAAGAAAAGAAGAAGAGAAAAGAAAAAGAAATATGACAGACAAATTAAAACAACAGTTCGAGGAGATAAGCTCTCTCAGGCAAGGAAGGACAAAAGAGGGGATGATTAGAAAGAACAAGAAAAATTTCTGATCTGTTTATTGATTGCATTGCATACTCATGTTACTGCCATGTGTACAATATTGAATGGTTTAAGAAGGGGAGCATAGCAGTACTCAGCTTTTCCAGCTAAGATGAGCAGGGCTATTGTTTTCTAGAGGCAGCTGGGTGAGGGAAGGTGTTACCATGCTGGGCTGTCAGCGTTTTCTCCTCTGCTGCTGAAGCTCTTGTACTGCATTCCAGTACTGACCCATTTCAGTCAGGATCCTCCAAGTTAGCACAGACCTGCTGTCTGTGCTAGCATCAGATCCTCCAGGGAGGGATGAAGGATCCAGGATTTAATGCAAGATTTTTCAACATAAACACTTTGATAGATACAGTCTGGCCCCACTAAATCAAAATGTGTTTGGGAAACTGTATTTCCTTGCCTAGCCCTAATGACCCATCTTACCTTATCTCACTAACATGGCAGCAAAGAATTGATAGCAATACCCACTGCAATAGTATACACTTAGTATCAATAACAAATGCTGAAGATGTTATGTGATTAGCACTGTTTCTGGAGGAGGGGAAAAAATTAAACAGAGGAGTTAACTATGTTGGGAGAGGGGAAAAATGAAAATAAAAAGTTGTCTTGCATTTTTTTTCTTTTTATAATCTGAATTTTTGCTATAAAACAATAATAAAATACCAAAGGTGAGATTTGTAAATAAAGTACATTATCAAATATTAACAAAATAGTTTAACTTCACCAAGTGCAGAAAGAAAGGACTTAGCACAGAATTGGAGGTATATGGAAATATTAAGAGTATTTTATGCATAGAGAGCCTAAATTACTCAAAAGACAGGATCTTACTAAGCCCAACAAGAAAAATTATTTGATTATATTTTTTGAAGCCTAATGGAAGGTTAAAAAGCTGACATTTGTTCTTGGGTAGAGAACAAATGTCAGCTTGTTATTCTTGACACCTAATTGGACATTTGTTTCACTTTTGTATTCTATCTGGAACAACATTTTAGAATTTTTAAATATGATCACTGAAGACAAAAGTGGGATGTACCCTTGGAAAGATGGAGTCCTACTTTCATGTGTTGTTATTTTAAGTGCCTAGAATAGATGTCATCTCATGGAATGATGGATTCTCTTTGCTTTTCCGGACACTAAACCCTCATGGAAAGCACCTCACCGGATTCAGCCCAGCCTGGGAAACTGGAAGTTATTTTAGGTGTGTCCTAGTAAAAATCTTTCAAGGAACATATTTTAGTGAGGTGTCGGCTGCTTTGTCTTGTCAGGGCTTTTCACATCTTCTCTGCAGTAGTACATAAATCCCTTTCTATAATGGTACATAAATTGACTTAAATTGCTTTGTTTCTTCAAAGGTAAGATTACAACAGCAAATTCAAAGAGTGGTAACATGGCCTTTGATAAGGAAAGAAACCAGGTGGTTAACTTGGAATGAATTGTAAAGGAATTTAAGATACAGAACAAAAGACAAAATTCAGTCCTACTTTTGGGTTGGAGTGGGTAGGAGTCATCCGTACCCTACCAAATGATCCTGTGTATCATCCACTGAGAACATTTAGAGAGTCATATCTCAGAAGGGTATTGAAAAGCTGTGGAGAAGAATGACTGATTTAATGAACTGTGTTAACTCATTTGCAGGAAGCACCAGATTATAATTTGCTCTGCCTTAGTGACATTTTAAGCAACTGAAAAATTGCTTTTACTGGGAGTCTTAAACTGTACAATTTTATCAGCTTTTGTGATAAGAATCTATTTTGAACAAAATTTATTAAGTTCCTAACTCCTTAGCTGTATTTCAGATGCTATTTTTGAAAAAAAAAATGTTCAACCAATAAGGAAACATTCTCTCTCCAAGTTTTGCCTTAATGTTTTAATTTAGATATGTCCTTGCCATTTCTAAAGGCCTTTTTCTTCCTAATATTTACTTAACTGAGGAGGACAAAAGACTTCATATATCACCTGGTGGGGTAACTCACCTGAAGCTCAAGATTCATGAATACATTTTGGGTGGTTAACAGGGATTTTTATTTTGTGGTTTTGTTGCTGTTGTTGTGATTGTACACCATAAAGCAACTAACAAAGTGTAGGGAAACACTTGACTAAACAGGAAAATGCTTCCAACTTGGTAATGGCCAATGAGCTGCCCAATAAGATTTCATCCTTATCATTGCTTATTTTATTATTGTAGTCAAATCAAGATGTGGGGGTGGTAGGGAAGGGCAGCAACTGAACTACCAAGTCCTGCATTTCTGACCACAGGAGGCTCTGTCTGTGCTCAGTCTGTGTTCTGTGAGTCAAGTATGGAAGCCTCAGTTGCTATGGATTTGTGTTTTACTAGTCTGTGGGACTGTCAGTTGAGGATTTTGTTGTTTTTTTTTGTTTTTTTTTTTTTTCCCAATAACTGGATACTTACTAGGTTTGTCTTCAAAGCAGATTTTAAAGTCAGTATAATGTGCAACCATCCTGCAGCCTTTCTTACTACTGAGTCACACAAACAGTTCTTCCCTGTCCTATGCATATTTAAATGAAACTTTGTGTTGTTGCAAGATCTCCCCTCATTTTAACCTCATGGTTATTGATACATCTGGGACCAACGCTTTTTATTTTCTCTCCTTCTCTAGTTCATCTGGCTTCTGTCTCATGCTGAAAATGTGAGGGACACTCAGGAGCAGGTGTTTCTTGTTTTTTGTCCTTACTGTTTGGCATGTTACTATATCAAGGGGTGTGATCTTCTGCTGGCATCCCATGGGTAACTCACAATTCAAACAGTTTTCACCCCACTCGGGGGCAAGAATGGGACTTAAAGAATTGAGAAAGCTAGTGAGTCACGGAAATTGGCTTGTCTAAGAGTACAGGGAACCTACAAGAAAAGCAGGTAATTCAAGCAATAGGAGTTTGTTTGTTTTAGCTTTACCGTACACATGGAACACTGAGTAAATTCAAAATCAGGGTACAAAAATATGAATAAAAGAGAAAATATAGTATTCACATCAACTTATTATGAAGAAGAATCTGCAAGCTTGGATACACAGAGAAGTGCGTACATACACAGGACGTGCCGGCAAACGGAGAGGCTCCGGCCGGGGCACCTCCGCCTGCGGTCGCCTCTGCGCCAGCCGCGGCCACCCGCCCACAGCTTCCCGGCTGAGACCTGCGTACATACATACACATATACATACATACATATATACAGACACGCATTTACACATGCACGGGGGTTGCCCCTCGCTTGGGGCGGCCGCGAAGGAGAAGCCACGGGAGAACTCGGCTCCCCGGACTGCGGGGAAGGGGCGCACCCCCACCTGCAGCCCAGCGGGCAGCAGGGAGAGGGAGGCGGAGCGGTTCCCCGCCCGTCGCCTTCGGAAAGCAGCCGCGGGTGGGAGCGGGCGGTGGGCGCGGGTGGGAGGGAGCGGCCGCCACCCGCGCCCGCCCCTCCGCCCGCGGGCCGGGGGCGATAGCGCCGTGCCCACCCCGCGGCCAGCCGGGATGCGCCGCGGGCTCGCCCGGCTGCCCCGGGGGAAGTTGAGGGCCGGGCCCCCACGGGCCGCTCGGCCGGCTGCGAGGGGGCGGGCGGCGCCGGGCGCCCGAGGAGGAGCCCGAGCATCCCGGCGCCGGGGACAGCCGGAGAACGGGCGGCGAGGCTTCATGGGCTGCTCACGCCACCATGGTGCTCGCCCTCAACGGCAGCCACCTCTACGGTAACCTGCGGCCCCTGGTCCTGGAGGAGCCGCGGGCGCTGGGCGGCGGCAGGATGATCGCGGGCTCCTGGCCCCCGCGCAGCCTGGCCAAGCTCGGCCCGTCGCCCCCCCCGTCGGCGCTGCCCACGGCGAGCCCCCTCCCCGCCAACGACTCCCAGTGCGGGGAGCAGATCCTCAGCTACGGCAGCGCGGAGAAAGTTCTCATCGGCGCCGTGCTCTGCCTCATCACCCTGCTGACCGTCGCCGGCAACTGCCTGGTGGTGATCTCCGTCTGCTTCGTGAAGAAGCTGCGGCAGCCCTCCAACTATCTCATCGTCTCGCTGGCCCTGGCCGATCTCTCGGTGGCCCTGGCCGTCATGCCCTTCGTCAGCGTCACCGACCTCATCGGCGGAGAGTGGATCTTCGGGCGCCTCTTCTGCAACGTCTTCATCGCCATGGACGTCATGTGCTGCACGGCCTCCATCATGACCCTCTGTGTGATAAGTATCGACAGGTGAGAGAGCCCGGCGCCCCGAGCCCTGCCCTGCCCGCCCGCCGCCCCGGGCACCGGCCCGCGCCGCTGTCCGCAGGCGCAGCGCGGGGACCCGCGCCGAGCGGTGCCGCCAGCGCCCGCCTGCTCCTCCGCCGGGTCCCTGGGAAATGAGCCGTGCTCGGAGCAGGGAGCGGGGCCAGGGCCAGCCCGCAGCCTCTCTGTTCGAAGGAGCCCGCCGGAGCACGGTGAGCTGCCGCCCACAAGCGAGCCCAGGTGCCTGGTTGTCCCTCTGGGTAACTTCCTTGCTGCCGCTCGGGAGCCAGGGTGTCAAAGCAAAACCGGACCTAAACTGTCAGCATTTACCATGGCTCTATGCAAGGAAATAGGGCATTTCCAGCTACTTTAAAATTTGGAACATATATCTTTAAACTGCTTTATCCCACAGGTAGATTTGAGTTGATTCTTTCAAAGTGACAGTGCAACCTCACCGGGTTCAGTGGAGTTTTAACAGACTAGAGAAGGTGCAGTAATTATAGCTTCCTAAGGTTTTATCTTTATTCTAGGAAAATCCCAGAATAGCTCAGTTTCATTTTCGACAAATAATGTTTTGTTTGAAGGAAAAATTACTTTCAAACCTTTGCTTTTTAAAAATTTGCACCTGCTGTCTTAAAAACCAAGTTATGCTCATTGGCATTTAGCTGCTTCCAAAAGATGCAATCGATGGGGCAACAGGGAGGTGTGTACACACTGTAGAATGTGTGTACACCTTAGGTGTTCAGTTCTGATATAAAATCCACACCAAAGAGCCCACATTTGCCTGTGTCAGTCCTCTACAAAGGAAGGCTTTCAGATTCCTTTTCCCATTCCCATTGTTCTATCCTAAAGTAAGTTGCAGCCTATAGCTTCCCTCTTCCACAGCCTAAATTCTATGCCAAGAATTTGAACAGCTAGAAAGTAATTTTTCATTAAAACTTCACACAATTGGCTGAAATTGAAAAACCTTGTAACTAGATTTTAGAAGTTGTTTACCAACTCTGATATCCAACAGCAGCCTTGACTGTTTACTTCAGAGAGTTTTAAGAAAAGCTCTGCCTTAGGTTTCTGCAAAGCAACAATCTTTCAAAAGAGATTCCTACAGTAAATGGAGGTTGTTTCATATCAGGGAACATCACAGTTTGTACTAATTTCAGAACTTTAATTTCTGTGCAATCATGCTCTGTTCTAGTACTCTTTATTTTGTGATTTCTATATTGGTCAGCAGTTAGCTGAATGCTGCAAAGCATCATGTAGCAATGAAATCCAATTTAACAGTATCTAATGATGTGTTTTTGGTGTTGGTTTGGTTTTTTTTTTTTTTAATTGGTCTTACATTGACATTTGCTTATTCTTAATTTATCTGAGTTAATTTTTAAACTTAATTCCTGTATTGCAAGAGAATATTAATAGGCTTATCTACCTTCCCAATGTTATTCTCTGCTTTTCTATTCTATTTGTAAGATAGGTGATTTAATTTTTACACTCTCTCCCCATAAAGTATGTCTATTCTTCGATTGTTCTTATGTCCATCTCTGAGCTCTCCCTTTCAATTTCTACCAACTTTTGGAAAACAGGTTAACATAATTAAACTTTCTTAAGGATGTGTGATGATTCACACTGTAGCACTGGGCTTTTGCTCTTTTCTATTTCTTAGTTTAACATTTGAGGTCACGGCTGTGTGCTGAACTGCTTTGACTGAACTGGTCACACTGGTGACTGCATCTCTTGTTCTCTCAGTTCTTCTGCTCCTCTCTCCCCCAAAAATACTAACAAGAGCTATATCTATGTATTGATAAAGAATATAACCTCTTGTAAATGACTGACTTTCACCAGCTAGTGCTGATTTAAGGTGGAATTATTCTCTTGTCTTTGTGTTCTCACTTCTTTCACTGAATGTTTATTGAACACCATCTCTTCATAATTCATACTATTGTCTACTGCCTACTTGAAATTAAAATTCTGTGACTTATGATGCTTAACCTCTGTCACCCAAATCCATTATATAGTTGAGATAGTTGGGATCATAAATAAAAGGAGACAAGCCAGCAATTAATTAACAAAATGTCTCTACTACTCAGAAATAAATAATTTAAAAATCCCCATGATTTGTAATCCTATTTAAAAATAAATAATAATCTTATGCTGCTATAATAATGCTAAACCAGCCAAATATTAGTTTCGGATATTAAGAAATCTTTGAATAGTGCATATCTACGAAATATGCAAAGCAGGGAGGCAGTATGAAAATCAAATGTGAATGATGAAATGTTGCCATTCTCGCATTGGTGGTAATAGTGCTGTCATATCTGCAGTTGTTCTTACACATATATAGTTAGGAAATCCTTGAATGATCACTGAGGAATATTTATCTCTGAAAACACATCCCTCCAGGTTAAGTTTTGTTTGTGCTACAGGAGCTGAAAATCACAATCTATACAGTGAATTAGAGGGTCAGACCATTTTCACAAGGCTTTGGTAGAACCACTTCCGTGTTTTCTGTTATGTAGGAGGAGAAAATTACCAATGATACCTCCCTTACTAGTCTTACTATCTCGGGGCAACTAATGCAAATACAGGACCAGGAAATTTCAATCAGAAATTCCAGAAGCAGAGAATGTGAATGAAATTTACTGTCCTTCAAGTTGGCCACTATCCTCAGAGGCATTTAGATGTACTTAAATCTTGAAGTTCTTGAGGTTACATGGGAGGCATTTCTTTAGGAAGAAGGGTTAAGGCAGGACAAAGAAACATTTTTGAAATATAATTAGGAATTCCACTGTCACCTGTCTCTTTAGAGCACTATAGGAAACTTGTGTTGTGATCCAGTACATGTCTCCTGAAGTAAAAGATGAGGTTGTTGCAAGCAGTGCAGAGAGAGCAAATTGGCTAGTTTAAAATTTGTTAAATCTCTAGGCTCTTCCTGAAGCAGATATGAGAATCAGGTAAATAGTTGAAATAATATTACTATTGAATTAATCTTAAAGAACCAAATTTGTTACAAACTGTTAGGCCGGGTTTGTAAAGAGAAATTGTTTGTAAAGAAAACAAACAATTTAGTTAGTAAAACAGAGGCTCTGAGGAGCTACCAAGAAGGATAAAATGAGTAAATTGAAAAGGCTTTTTGATTTGTTTCCCTTGCACCAATATGTGCTACTTAGCTTGTGCCACTGAGAGCACTGAAATGCCAGCAGCTGGCAAGCCTCTTGCTCACAGAGAGATTTTGTTGCACAGCCCTTAGTGGTGGATGTGGTTTTTGTCTGCATATATCAGCTTCTGAAAGAAGCATATTAGCATAGAGTATACAAATGGGCTGGTTTCATTCTGTTGGAAAACCTTGTATTTTTTTCCTATTTTTTTTAGACACACCAAGCACTTCTTGTACGTTTTAAGTTGCTTCTGTTCTAAGTTGTGCAAACTATAAGGGTGTAAAGGAGATGTTAGTGTGCTATCATGGGGATATCTAACTTTGGACAGGGTGCACAAGGAAGCAGCTAGGTTGGAAAGGTCATTTGATTATCCACAGAAATCTAAATTTGTGGAGATCAACATAAAAAACTTCACAAATCTTTGTCAGGAGGATCTGAGATGAACATATATTTTAGGTATCTCTATTTAAGCCCTCACTTTGAAGGAAGGCTCTCTGCTTACAGGCAGGTGTGTCAGAACTAAAACAGATATGATAGAAAGACAAGAGTATTTATGCCTTTTCAATTTTTTTAAGGATTAAACAGGCAAGACACCTTAATACTCAGTCAGTTATCACTTTTGCTAGTCTCTCCATCCATGATATGAGTATTAGCTCTATAGAAAGGTAGGAGCTACAGACTTTTGCAGGATAATTGAACAGAATTGAATTCTTCTTTAAGAATTTCCTATTAGTGTGTTGGGATATTTTTTTTTTTTGCTCTTAAGCCTCCACTTTTCTGGTTCTGAATTAAATACATTATATCACATCACAATCCCTTTGCATTCATTACATTTAAGAGTGAGAAAACATTATGAGTAAATTATGAGGGATGGATACAAACCACATCTTGGTGGGGAATGAAAAAATAAAGAGAATTAATTGTGTTTGGACTGGTGGTGTTTTCATGCTGATTCATCATGCTATTCTGACCCAAGATAGCTACAGAAATGCTGTTTTGGAGAGTATCCACAAGATAACTGCATAAGTAGCAATTTTTAATTCAATTTAAAAATAGTCCTTTGGCTTAGAAAGTGATAAAGAAACATAACTACTCAACTACAGTTGAAGCATTATAACACTTTCCCCACACCCACACAAGTAATGAAACATTTTTTGGGAACTTTTCCAGTCTGTATCTTGGCCAACAATTCACGAGTATTCCAGGCTTCCATTAAATTGATGAGGATTTAGGATTTCTATGCAAATAAGTGGGCCTGTTTGTTAATCCTGAGATTTTTATGTACAAAGATCAGCTCTCTCTCCCTGCCTCTGTTGCCATGCTCCAAGTATGAGTACTTATGCTTCTCCTAAGAATGTGTCAGTCCCAAAATTCACTGGCTTCTTGAGTCCTCATTCCATGTCTAGGAATTGCTCAGACCTCAAATTTCCTCAGAGGAAGAATTTGGAACAAAATATAAATATATATTTAGGCACTTTCAATAAAATCCAGATGTCTAAATTCTACCTACATCCCAAGCTGATAATATGACCTGAAATCTGTTGGCAGTTTGTTAAACCTAATGGTAGCTAGTAGGCCTGTGTAGATTCCTATTTGGTATGAAGAGTTTTTCTGCCTCAGTGCCATGCGTGGAAACAGCAGCAGTCTGTTCTGCCAACCCTGATCAGATAATTCACAAAATCCATGTAGAACATATATGCAGAAATAGCTATGAAAAAAATCCTCTCTGTAATATATTTTGGATCTAGAATAAACATAGCCACCAGTAGTGGCACTCACGAGATTTTGTTTCATATATATATATATATATATATATATGTATATGTATATATATGTATATATATGTTTATATGTATATTTACACAGAAATAACTGAGAAATGAGGAAAAACCTAAAAGGAACTATAGGAACCTAAAAGGAACTATAGGAAAAGTGTGTGATGAAGTTATTGCAGTTAAGGTCTATATTGCAGAAAAAAGTTTTGAGATCAGTATGGCAGCTAATTGCTAACAACAGCCACCCTCACAAGAGCCATTTTTTTCACTGTTTAGCCTGATAAATAACAGTACTCTTTTTAAGCCTGTAAATAACTTGTCTAGCTTATGAAAGACACAGCATTGATAAACTAAACTAAAATGAAAAACACAGATTTGGTCTTACTCCTTTCCATGTAGTTTTTCTAATGCAGTCTATTTAAAGAATGCTCCTTAAACTGATGTAATTTCCTTTTTTTTTGCAGATAATTTATCACTGAACACTTATGCAATCTCCATTTCATTATTTATGTGTAAAAAAGGTACAATATAAATTTTTGGTCAAAAATTCAGAGATGAAGAAGTTCAATTGCAAGTTGGATGCATTAAGTAGCAATCAGGCTGTGCAATGTTTATCTGTCACTGAGAACCCACTCCAAAAGTGTAAAATAATCTGGGTTTGTTGCATTAACATGATTCCATTTCTTTAGGTACCTTTCTGTGACATCCTTGGGTCACAGGAACAGGAAAGAGATGCAGTTACTTACAGAGTAAGCAGGTTTTAGCCACAAGTATTGTTTTATTATGTCTTTGCAGAGAAATTATTCTTCATGAACACACTGCCAGATGCATAAAAAGCAGGTGAGAATTAACAAATAAAAGATATTTTATAAAACAGATGGACTATTTTGTGAAAACTTGACACAGGAAAAAAGTTTTAACATCAAAAGGAGTGGAAGTTTTGTCCTTTTGCAGAGAAAAAAGGCATTAGATCTGAAGTTTGCTGGGTGTGTCTTGTGTCTGCACAGTAGAGGCTGAAAAAGTTTGGGAAGCTAAAAGATGTTATAGAAAAAAAAATCTCTAGATTGGTTATTCTCTTGCTGTTCTGTACTGGATGCATTTAAGCAGTGTTACTGCAAGGGAATCTCAAAGTGTGGAGATCCAAGATACCCCAGAGGTGGAAGTACAGAGGGGAGTGCAATTGGTAATTTTTCAGGGTGCATGAATGGGACTTACAGTTCAGTGAGTAGCAGGAGATTTGAGATTAAACCACATTTACCTGAATGCCTTTTCTTGAAACTGGATGGTGCATTTCCCCCCACCCCCCACATTTGAAACTATCTTCTGTTTGCTCCTACCAGGGTTTAAGATTGGATGAGTTTTCAGAAGTGATTTTGGGGTCTCTAATTCTTGGGGGTTCATCCAGACATTTCAAAGGAGCCTGATAAGTCAGAGGTAAGGGAACATTAATTCACATTTTTGCCAAGCAGGGCACTCTGGAGACATTTAAAAAGTGATTTCTTTCCTATCAAGGTAACAAAAATAGTTTCTATAAGTTAGGTTGGATTTGCTTTAAGATTCACAGCAAAAATGCAATTCTAGAAACACTTCTCTTTGTTTTTGAAGGGAGCTTTCAAAAATACATCCAAATATAATAAAAAAATGCAAATGCATATCATACAGGCATGATGTGTAGTGTATCCTGATTGAACTGGTATCAAAATATATTTTCCTAGTGTTTTTCTTTAATTAGATGAGTATCACAGAATGAAACATCAGAGCTTTTGTAGTTTTGTACACTGAAACAAGATTACTATATCAGTAGTAGCATGCTCACACAAAAGTCTAGAAGAACAGAAATTAATCAGGGAATATTTTCACTTTCCTGAATTAATTTTCTCTAAAAATTATTTCTAAAGCTCCGTGAAAATTATATAACGTATCTTATTCCTTTTAAAGAAACACAGTGTTATATTTGATATTGTTGAGTTTGAAATATTTAATTGGAAATATTTGTGAGGATAATTTATTTCGCCTGGAAAGCTTACAAGTGATAGTTTTTCTTGCTGTACTGAATAGCCAACTTTTTCTAAAAGATTGAGTACTGTGTATATATATATATATATTCCTATATATACTGAAAAGAGGCAAAAAACAGCTGACTTTTTTAAACAATCTTACTACAAATTTTAATTTTCAAACATCCCAAGATTAAATATGTCATAGTGAAAATTTGTTTTTATTCTGTTTGAATAGAGCAAAATTAGAGAGTGAGCATCATTGGTTTTCTTTTAGTACCTTGCTGTTTATTCAGGGCTTTGTATAGAAATCTAGATTATGTGATACATCTATGTGGTTCTGTACATATTAGCATGTATGCAAATCTAGTGGTGATTCACTTCTAACAATAAACATGGCTTTTGGGTAGTGCACAGACAAGAATGAATTCTCTAGCAGTGCAGAACAGAGATGTGCATGGAAATCAAATCAGCACTGAGGATATTCTTTCTGCTGTCGTAGCCTTTGTTATCGAATGGGAGCTAGCACAAGACACCACTGAGGGGGGTTTATTTCATCACTGATAGCTATTTCACTCTAATTGTCATAATTGTTTAAAAAACAAACCAAAAACAAAAAGCCAAGAGGGATAGTACAAAAATAGCTTTTTTAAGTTAAGGAAAACTAGGGTGAGAGCTATTCTTAGAGGTACATTGTGTCTTGAAGAGAAAATTGGCAGCAGAGTTTTTTCCTGAGCTATACCAAGGAAAAGGGTGGGATTTCGGTACAGTTAAACACCTAAACCCAAGTTTTTTAGCTTGTAGAAGTTTAAAGTATAACCACAAGGAAAGTTTGTAATATGAAAAAAAATCAATTTTGTGTACAGTTCTTATGTCTCTTAAGGAGATTGTGGGAAGTGGAAGCAGACTCATATGAAAAGTAACATTTTTCTCACATTGCAACTTATTTGTCCTGTAGGGCGTGGCAGGTTGAGGGGCAAGCATCAGCTTGCCACATATTAATAATGGTGGAAAAGCTGGTCAGGAACCAAGGAGAATGGACAATTTGTTGTATCTCAGACATTCACCAAGCTGGGTAAAAATCAGAACTGGCAGCAGAGGCTTGTCTGCACAAACGCTATTTTTGAGGCAGACTTATGTACAAAGCTTTTACTTTTGATTTTTTGGTTGAAAACTCTCCAGTCTTTTAGGGAAAGACTGTAATTGGAGATCCAGGCAAACATATCATGAGGTCTCTTCCCAATAACCTGGCATGGAGCTGTGACACCTTCGCTGCCACTGCTGCCCTTGGTGGCATTTGAATCATAATTTCTAGTCAACCATACAAGTATCTGTAATCAGAAATATGGCAAGTGAAATTGCTGCCACGAATAAAGAGCTTTAAGTACCGTATAAATAAACTATTTAAATGTTTGCTTTCCACGAGATGTGTTGGAGACTGGGGACAATGCATTTCAATGTATGTTTTCCAGATCTCTAGAGAGGGACTCAAAAGGTAACTGCAAAAATTCTAAGTCTGTGGCAGCAGCGTCTGTTCCCATGTGAGTAAATACAGGAATTTTTAAATTAAAGTAAAGGATAGGGCCTAGAAGATTTACTCTGATAACAGGTATTTGTTTAGAAATTGTCAATCAGTGTAAATATGAGAAGGTAAAAATGGAAGGCGTAAGTACAGATAACAGAGATATATGCTATTATCTAAACTTATTGCAGAATTTACAACCTGTCATCTTGAATATAAGACATGAAAGGATGTTATGATTGTCATGAAATATTTCAGATATATAGTACAATTTGCCAGAATAATTTTCTGTAAGCAGTTCTCTCTGTGGGTGGTTACATTTTGTTCATTTTCTGTAGAAGCGGACATTTAGCAAATAGTTGAAATATTAAATCCCTGAACAAAGAGTTTGTTGTCTGGCCATAAATTACTTGGAAATATTTATACCCATGACCCAAAAGAGCTGCTGACAAGATGCAAAACTTTCCTTTAATAGTCTAATAAGATGCTTTGATGCTAAAAGTGGTACAGCTTTGGCTCAAAAGACTTAATTTTGAATTGTTATGTACTGCTGTTTCCTTTTTACCCTAAATATCTGCATTTGAAGATCCACTTCTTATCACAAGTAGTTTTAGCAACAATAGTGATTGTTGTGTCTCAAGAGTGTATTGTCCCATATGAAAAAGCTGTTTTTGCAAAATGAGTATGGTCATTAACAGAACACAATATTATTAAAAAAAAAAAAACCTGAAAATAATATACCATTGTGGGACATAAATTAAACAACACAAGAAGGAGCTTAACATTTCCAAAGCCCGTTTTTTAACACAAAGCTTCTGTACTGCTACTGTTGAAATAAAGGGAGGACCTTGTCAAATTTCTCAAACACCTGCAGCTTGAAGTGAGCTACCTGAGATGTCCAGCTGTGGTGATTCAGCCCACACTGATGCCAATGTTCTACTCTTAAATTCAAATTAATCTTTGAGGTTTTCTGCCTGGGAATGAAAGCTGTTATCATTGGAAGCTGTAGTCACAGAAATAAACCTTAGGTATTTTACTTTTTATGCATACAGAGTTGATGCCACCATATCTCAGAAGAACCTTAGAGTTGCCAACTTGTTGCTGAGGAAAAAAAAAAAAGCAAAGGAAAGACTCACTGAGAGGTGGGAAGAAGGCTGCTTTCTGCTGATCCCACTTGTGTGGTGTAGCATCTGTAAAATGAATATAAAAGAGAGCTCTGAGATCCTTGATAATCTTTACATCCTGCTGTCTTTAAAGGTTTTTGAGGAGGAGATGATCTGTCATCAGCTGTATTTCTGTTTTAGCATAAATGTGTAATTCTAAATTCTGAGGAACACAAAATGTTTTATGAAGGAATTGTGACCACACAATCACACAATGAGCTGGAAAAATGCGTATTTGTGAAAAATCAATACCTGAATCTGTCCTCAAATTTTGTCATTGCATATAGAAAGCCCAGAGGAAGAGAGCCAGCAAATCCTTTTTTGACAAGAAAAAAGCAAGAGGTTAATTTTGTAGATTGGATGTACTATATTTTCATGCCTGTTAAGTTGGTGGTAGCAGTTTGTATTGAAATGTGTTCTATATTTTAAAAATATTTAGTGTTGCAAGTTTTGCATGATTTTAAAAAGAAAGAAAAATATGAAGGATGTTGCTGATAAAAAGAATACACTGTAGTGGAAATTTGTTATATGCAGGCCTGTTTATCTATACAGAGAGGACACACTGTCCTGGTTAATCTTTCCCCAGGTTTCCTGTCTAGGGATCTCTGAGCTTACTTGCAGCTACCTTTACAAAGGTAGACCTGGTGACATCTTAAATGGAGAGTTTGGATTCTGGAGTTGAATTAAATGTTACTGAGGCAAGCTGGAAAAAACCACCTGTGGGGAACCACAGCCTGGCAGGTCTGAGCAAGACCCAGGAGATTCAAAGGTCATTAGAGTGGAGGATTTGTTAGCTAGAAAGAAATAGTGTCCATTTGGCCATTACTTTATTCATTCCAAAGGCTGCTGGCAAAAATGAATAAATATTCTGACAAATGAACGACTAAATACTGAGGTTGGGAAGGGCTGAACATGCAGTTTTACTGACTGCAGTTCGGGTTTTGCTGTAGTTACTTTTCATCACTACATCTTTCTCTCCTTTAACCTTCTCCTTCAGTTAAAGGCCACCTGGGGCTCTGTATTTAGGGATTCTGAATGACTGCAAAGGGAAGAAATATTTATAAAGTAATATTAAAATCCTGAAAATTTTCTATTTCCCATTTATATAGGAGAGCTTAACCTGACCAATTTATTTATTGATATTAAATTCCAAAATATCACTTAATGAGACATTTTGTGAGGAAAATGACAGCAGGCAGGATAATTACACGTGAAGGGAGATCTCGAGACTGGGTGTTTAAGCATGCTGTAAGTGAATATGTTAGTTAAAATGAGTGCTAAGGAAATTAATGATATACAGCTGAGAAACGTGGTAGGAACAGCAAGCCTTACATTCTTTGGCATGAAAGATGATAGGACATGATAACCTCATTCTGTACCACATACTGAGCAGAAAATATACCACTAAAATATCAAGACATTACACAAAACTGCTGTTTATATAAGTTACAGAGGAGGAATCATCTTATTAATGATAACTCACTGGAAAGGACTGTGAGCAGCAGTTTTCTAAAAGGTTCTTGAATTGTAGACACAATTTGATCTGACCTCCTGCCTTCCTTCCTTGATAGCTTCCCCTCATGCTGTGCTCTCTGCAGCCCACAACCTCTGCTTCCAAACCTGGCTATGATTGTTCCTGTGTTAAGACTTATTTGTACTAGGAAGCGAGAAATGATTTTACGACTCTAGGGGAAGCAGCTCCAGTGTGCATCTTTAAAAAACAGACAGATAAACACTGTACAAGACACTTTGTATATCCCAAAGTTTTTGAAAGAATATTCTTAATTAAACCTGCTTTAGACTTAGATTTTCCTGTGTATCTAAAACATTTTATTTATATGGTCAAGCTTGGGCAAACATTGAGGTCAAAATTTATAATTTTCACATACCTTATCTGGTGGAACACAGCAAAACTTTTGTGTGATTAAAAAAAAAAATCAGATCTGTGTTCAGGCCAATACAACTATGGACAAAACCAGAAATGTTCAGGTAGTCTGGGTCTGTACTGAGATTCACCCATAATGACTGTAGAAGTGTTCCTTAGGGCTCTTGCAAAATTACTGTCATGAAGAAGCAAAAAGAAGAATTTGAACTGGGTCTTTCCAGCATTTTTCCTGTCTCTTCAGAGAGAGGAAAAGAAAGAAGGGGGAGGAGGGAAGAAGTTTTCTAGAGGGGGTTGTTCCTTAAGTGCTTTATCTGGAGATATTATGTTTAAACTGTTTGTATTCAAGGAAGGAAGAGAAGGGACGTGATATCAACACATTGAAATAGCTATTCCCTGAGGATACTTTGTTTTAATATAGTGGTATTAGCAGTTCAGTAGGCTGTGGTTTTTAATTTCATTCATCACTTATACTGTGGAAATTTCTGAAATGTTTAATTTAATTGTACTGAAGACATCAGTCATGATTTTCTAGTTAAAGTTGTGGGAGGCTTTCATTTTGAAACACTATTATAACTTTCAAAATAATTCCTTTTAAGCTGATGTTTAGTATCAATCTAAGTGTGACTCATATAGTGAAGCTGGAGAAAATCACCTTAGCCATTTCTCCTTTATGGTAGTCTGATTAAAAAACAAAAGACAGGTTTTCATAGCTCTGTAATCGAGCCTCCACACATTATCTGACAATTTCCCTGGGTTTGAGGGACAAGAGGGTTGAGATGGGGAGAACATAAAAGGCAAATGACAATTTTCCAGTTCCTATCTGCAGAACATATTCTTTTCCATTTTTTGTTTTTGTTTGTTCAGAAACTGCCTCTGTTGAAAAGAGTATATTTCATCTGAGCTGGTGCTTCAAGAAACCAGATCTTTAAAGGGATCTTCAAGTCCCCTGTAACACTATTAAGCAAAATTTCAAGTCCAGTGTAATATTTTGGGATAATAAAAAGGTTCTAAATGTGGAATAAGTTGAAATGTGAATTGTGATAGAAGTAGTGTTTTCTGATATAAATCCCCTTATTGAAGATAGCAAAAAACTGCCATCTTTGAAGATGTTTCAATTTTCCTTTTTCTCCCTGATTGATAAAATGACTTAACAACTACTCTGAATGATACCACAGGGTACGAACCTGTATTCACAAGTTTCCGCACTTGTGAAGTAGCTTTTGTGTATACTATGATGAATTTCATGAAGAAATTTTCAGTAAATTAGATATTTCTTTAAAAGCCTGAAAAATCTTTCTCTAAGGAATATTCCTAAAGTGTTACTAGTATTTATTGTAAATCATACTTTATTCTAGATTTTGATTAATATAACTTTTTACTTAGAAAAAAATTTAGGAAAAATGTTTTGACCCTCTTCCCACTACTTCCACAAAAAATAGATATATCTATGTTAAATAAAGGAGCTTGCAAATCTGGGAGGCTGTGTATGTGTGTGAAAAGGCAGAAGTGGGTAGTATGTCCCTGACACAGTTCCACGTTTTCTTTTAGAAAAGCATGAAGTTATTTTTTATTTTCCCTCATCCTTCCACATTGTCGAACAGTGTAAAGAAAAATGATTCTTCCTATGTGTGACTTGCTCGGATTTGGAGAGCTTTTGAAGTGTTACAAATTATCTATCAAGAAGTGGGGTGAAAAGCACTTCTGAGCTCTGTATATAATTAATCCTCTTGCACTCAGTAAGCAAACCACACTTGTATACAGGAAACAAGTGATGATGAAACCCACAAAGCTGGAGTTCAGACATTTTGGAAAAAATTAAAAATAGTAAGTCTCCCGTTACAGAATGCAACTTAATTCTAAATAATTTGTGTCCAAAACCTTTCCAGTTTTCAAATATGTCTGGTTTCTAGGAGGCTGGGGAAGGATTAAACAGGCTGAAATCCACCTCCCACCTTATATCTCCTACATTAATGACACTGGTGATGGTAGAAAAAAGAAAATATACAGGTACAATTTTATTCAAAGAGAATTAATAAAACCATTTAGTCTATAATTTAGAATATTTATAAGGGTAATTGCAAAATACTGGGTAGGAAATACATATTATCTAACACTTAGGCAGTGCTGCAAGGTAAACATCAGCAACTACATTTTGGGACCTTTCCTTCCAAGCATTGTCTAATTTGCAGTGGAAAATGAAAGGCTAAAGAACTGGTTTGTCATGAAGCTGAGAACAAGATGTGACAGGTGATAAATGTTTTGACAGGCAATACAGGGTGCAAATGAAAAGCAAAGGGTAAGGGCAGGGGAAAGAAATTTGCCAAGGCCTGAAAATAAGGAGTAATATGGTTTCAGAATTACAAGTGAGGTAATAGAAGTTGAATGGAAAGATGTTCTGGCATTATAGTATAATGTATTTCTTAGAAAGAGAACACAATACATCCCCCTACCTGTGGGGTGGATGTCTAAGATTAGTAGGCAAAAATGAAGAAGGAAAAATATAGAGCTAACAAAGAAAGAGAAATAAGACAGCAAGAAGGTGAAATAAAAATGAGTGAAATAAAAGTATGAAAAATGAGCTACAATAAGTAAGAAAAATATGAAGCTGTAAAGCTAAACAATATGAAAGGAAGAAAGCCCGGGAAAGTACAGAGAAACTAAAAGAAATGTAAGAGAGGAGAAAGCAACCTTCTTCTATGCAAATTACATTCCTTTAGAATCAAGATATTTAATTTTGATTGACTTAATCCTCCCCCACTGCCAGGAAAGCCTACATTTCTTGAATTCATCAAAAATAACCCCCTACAATGATTTTTGAGAAAAAGAAAAATCAAGTCAGAACATTTACTATGTAGAATAAATAAAATATGTGCCCACTATAGCAGTGTAAATGAAGGTCATCCTATTATAAAAAGAATTTAAGAAAATACATTTCATTAAGAAGAAATTAAGATGAAAAAGGGGAATAATTTAAAGTGTTACCCTTGAGAAGAAAAAGAAGAATAATGTAAGAAGGGAGAAGAAAAAGGGGAATAATGTAAAGTGTTAACCTTACTGAAAGCAAAACAAGTATTTAATTCCCATTCTTTCAAATAGTGAATTAACACATGGCTATTTAAATTATAATAATGTTGAAATTTTATGAAATGTGAAGCATAGGCATCTAGAAGAATAGATATCAAAACATACATTTCTGATATTTTATATTTGTTTATTCACCATCAGCTGAGAAGGATCAAGTGGAGCTTTCTCGGATTTCTAGCAATTAAGATATGGAAGCTAACCACTCTGCTAAGACTTTTATAAACTGTGTACTAATTCACAGCACAGGAAAGATGAAATATCTGGCTACAAAGAACATAAAACTAATCAAAGTATTTATCTCTCCACTGAGTAGTATTTTGATTTTGTTAGTTGTGCTGTCACAATCTACCATTGCATGATGTTTTGTTTAGGTTTTAAGGTGACCCAATTAATATTCTGAAAGGTTTCATATATGCATTGAAATTAGTAATTTTGAGCATTTTTGCTAAGGAGAAAAGTATTTTACTGCTTCTGAAATATCCTCCCTTTCCCAGGGAATAAACTGGCAGTGATCATGATGTGATTATGAGGCCAGTCTGTATTGCAGAAAGGTAAAGAGTAATTAACAAGGTAATTGTCACATTATAGCACCATAGCTGTGCACTGCAATACTCATGTCACCCATTTAGGAATTTCTATATATCTGTCCTTTTACTTCTGTCTCAATACTTAAGTATGTGGTGGGAATGGTATTTCCCTGATCAGTTTGTATGTTTGTATACCTTGTTTTATTTAAAAGGAAGTCTGAGGGACAGGGCATCTCTTGCATTGTGTAAACATATCATCTTTGAAAAGACAGTGTTTGCTACGCGCTTTGACATAGCCATGACAGAAAGAACAGATTTAGTATTTGTTACATTTACATTTGAAGGAAAGAAAAATTATCTAGATACATTACTATACTAGGGAGAATATTTTTAAATGCTGGATGGATTTTAGGAATGGCATTTTGCTCCTGTTCTTGTAAAGTGTCTCTTAATGTTGAGCTGAACCAAACAGAAAAAATTACAAGAAATGATGAGAGAACCATAGCCAAGGAAGAAAAACTAGTAGATCAGCACAATTCTTCAGAATAAGTTATTATTGCAGGTGAAATACAGGATGGGATTCTATAGGTGTGGGTTTGCAAAGAAATCCTGCATGGAGATACATACTGAAGACAGAAAGCTTCTGTGCTAGAGAAACAGAGCAGCAAAGGAGGAAGCATTGTTGTGATTTTGGAATAAAGCAGTTGTATGACTCTTAAAATACAACAGTAGAACTGACAGAACCTCATATTAAACACAACTTCTAATCAATTGTTATCACCGATAACAAAATATCTTGTGATTCCTGGCAGAAATAGCTGTAATACACATCTGTATAGTTTCCAGTATAATGTTTCTAGTCTTACTCCATTGCAATCCAATCTGCTTCATAAAAGCCTAGTCAGACAGTGAAAGATCTGATTTGATTCTCGAATCTGTTAGATCAAGTCAGTGAATTTTGAGACATAAATGTGGACTAACTAGGATGGAATTCTATCTGCCTATAAAGTACATGGAGACAAGAAACAAAGGAATTACATGTGGGTACAACAGTTGCATAAGTGATGCTGATGTAACAGTGCACTCCATTTATTACTGAATTGGGCAGGAAGCTTCAAAATTATTTAATTCTTTTAACTGTATGGTTTTCTATTGCTCTATGACTTTGCTCATAGTGACAGGCAAGTCCTTTTACTCTTTATCTTTTAGTCATATAATAGAGCTAGGAAAGAAAGATTTAGGACACATGATCACAAATTGGACCATCGTGTTACTATTTTCTTTCTATTGTTTAAGTCAATGTAGCTGTTAAGTCTCACGTTGTTTCCTGGATATTTCAAAAGGTGTGAGGACTAGAGCCATCTGCCTATGTGATCATAGGGATTTTTTTATCTCTGTAGGATAAAAGCTATTCTATGTGGTCATTGTAATGAACTGATGGCAGAAAAGCCAGAATGGAAAAACCCACAAACTGAATTGTCTCGGGAGCAGACCTATATAGTTATAATGGTTTTACATTAAATTGTGTGTGACATTTTATTGTCATTAAATGTCTCTAAATGCATTTAGAGATACTGGGGAAGAATTCTATGTCACAGGGAATCAGATTTTTGTAAAGAAAAAGGAAAGGATTTGTTCATTTACCTTTTCCATTGTTGGTGTTCATCATGTATGGCAAATGGCCATTGTGTACAATGGCTGGTGAAAGGAGGGAATTTTTTACCTCCTCCCAGGTTTGAACAGAGCCCCAGAAAGAGGATGGGGTAAATTTTCCTCCCCAGAGCTGAGCACACAATGTATGCCTCACACCCAAATGGGGTTGCAGCAGAATGCCCAGTGGGGACTAAGAGACACTGGGGAAATTGTAAGAAACCAACTCAGAGCAGGGATGTGTTCATGTGTTTATACACATACATTTAACAAGAAGTTTACTGTGCCCTTCACCATTTGCCATCTTTTTGGTCTCTACTGTTTACTTTGAGCTCTCCATGCAAGGGTCTGTTTTCCACATATCTGATGTAGTTGAAAAGTGTTCACATCATCCTTTTTTGTTGCATCAATTAGACAGTAGTGTCTTATTTTTCCTTCCTTTCTACTCACCCAGCATCCTTGGAGTGGCAGCAGAACGTGTCTGCTGTGTGTGTTGTGCCTCTTGTAGGGCTGGAAGAGCAGCCTGCACTTCAGTGTTCTGCATGCAGCATCAGGCAGTGCTGAATAGAAAATGCCATGACCAATTTGGAAGAAATAAAGGCCATTCATCTGCCTTTGAGGAGTAACCCAGATACAGACCTCACTGTGCTGGGTGTAGCGTGGAGAGATGCCCTGTCTGGCAGAACCATTGAGTCAAGAAATTCAGAGCAGGAAGAATACAAAATAGCATTGCCCTTCTTTTAAAAGTAAGAACCCAGGCACAGTTTCTTCTCCACCAAGATCAAAATTAACATCTGTGGCATGTGAAAGAAACAAATCTCAGAATAACAAGTCTGAGACACTTCTTTCATGTGGGGGATAGCTGAGACACATGAAATGGGCTATTTAGGGACTCTTCATTCTTTCCCAGTAATAAGACCTCAAGGTGTTACTTACACTTGAATATGTTAAGTTCAGCTGATTTACCTTAAGTATTTTTTTATTAAAATACTAGTTTAAGATTAAGCATTAAAAAGTATATTTTCCTACTGAATTTGACACAATATTTTTGAATTTCATGAATCTTTGAAGCCCTGAACACTCTCTAGTGTATTAGACAAAAGTAGTGATTTACATTATTTTGACGTTGCAAATGAGTTTTGAAGGGTAATGGATTTCATATAGAGAGATTAAAAGATAACATTCCTTCATTTGTGCCTGCTGACTTCTTTCCCTATCATACTACATTTAGCAAAATGAATAAGGCAGAAGCAATGCTGGTGTATTTTTATGTTAATTAACATATTTTAATTTCAAATAGCATTTCTGAAGAAAAGATACACTCCAAAAAAAGTGATGCCAGGGCAAAACTAATGAATTTATATTCTTTTCAGTATACTTATGCTTTCATGAATTCTTTTTGTTATATTCTGGTGCATGAGAATGCATCAGTAGGCACTCAGAATATGCAGCCCACAGATTTGATTTTTACAGAAATCCAGCTTAACTTTTTTAGCTATGTAATAAAGTTCACCCTAAAAGTGTGTTATTTTTAGTGACCAGTTGGGTAATAGCTATAGGAGTGCATACTTCAGGAAGGCAGATAAGGATTTTTTGAAAAACAACACATTGTAAATGACCAGAAGACTTTGCACACAAAAGATTTGCTGTTTTGTACCTAAATTGGACTATTCTTAGACAAATTTTAAGGGTAGACCACTCTTGTTTCAACAGGATTGTTGGTACTCATCAGAACAGATCAATAAATGATGTTTCTTTTACTTCCATAACTCTAGCATATCCAGGTGCTTGTATAAAGCAAGAGCACTGGCCATGGTTTCCTGCACTGCAGTAAAATCAACAATGCATTCCACAGAGACAGGCAAATCTCATGTTTCTTCTGCTGAGTGAATAGACAGAGAAAACATGCTCCTCAAAAATATTTTTAATCACATTGCTATAGTTCTTGTTTGTAACACTCCAGAACTTTCACTATATGAGTAAACACTCATAGCTCTTGAAACCAAAACATTTTTCAGGAACTTGGTTTGAAATAATTTACTTTACAAGTAACAAAACAAATCACACTGATTTTCTCTTTTGGAGGAAGCGAAAAAGAATTATATGAGAAGTTAACACTAACTCATAGGTAAGTTCCAGTTAAGCAGAAGCCAAAACGAAAAACTAAATATCTTAGGTCTAAATAAAGGCATATGAATCCATATAAGAGAAAATTCCCCTTGTTAGAGAGGAAATACAGAAATTTTCTATAATTGAAAGTAAATTCAAACTTAGGCTATTCTTACCCAGCTATGTAGAGCCATAGTAATACTTCTGTAAGAAAAAGATACTTAATTTAAAATACCACAAGTTAGGAAATATACAAGTTGTCAACAGACCTAATTTTTTTTCTATGAAGAAATTATAAGCATTTTTATTTTCTGTAAAACTGTGTTTTCTTCCCCAGGTCTTCTTGAACTGGGACAGATTTTTACTTTTTTTCAGAAAAAGTTTGGAAATTTAATAAATATACTTTCTTTCTAATTAAGTGATGATAAAAATAATTACTTTAGTACTGAAAGAGTCTGCTCATGGTATAAGTCTGCAGCTTGCTGTTCCTGCCTGAAACATGAAGGAAAGGAAGACAACTCATCATCTCAGCTTAGTGGCAGGGCTCTTCCTAATTGTTGAATAAATCAGAAGAGTAAAGATGAATGCTTGCTTGTTATAACCATCCACTCAATACAAAAAGTGATAGACTTTGTGGAATGAGCATTCTTCTATACTCCAAGATTTCTTAAGGTAGCAAAATAAAATTTTGGTTTCAGAATTTCCTTAAAAGCCAAAATATGCTTTGTGTGCATGAAGATTGGACAAATTCATAGAAATCACAGCTTGTTATGGCCAATGGGAGAATAAAAGACCTTCTGTATAGAATACTAACACTATAAATTTTAACATGAAAGACACATGAATTTAGAAGTACATTTAGAAGTACAAGTTGGAAGTACATGCAAAGAGAGGACTGAAAATTATGAAATGGAAAAGTTAGCCAAGATTTTGGTCTAGGGCAGAGTAAATGAGTAACTTTTAGCAGTTAACCCCCGTCCTCTGTAGTAACTCTGTGTTATCCTTCCAGGTACCTGGGAATAACAAGGCCTCTTACATACCCTGTAAGGCAGAATGGGAAGTGTATGGCCAAAATGATCCTGTGTGTCTGGCTTTTATCTGCCTCTATCACCATCCCCCCGCTCTTCGGCTGGGCCCAGAACGTAAATGATGAAAAGGTTTGTCTCATCAGTCAAGACTTTGGCTACACCATTTACTCCACAGCAGTTGCATTTTATATTCCAATGTCAGTGATGCTTTTCATGTACTACCAGATTTATAAAGCTGCCAGGAGGAGTGCTGCTAAGCACAAGTTTACTGGTTTTCCCCGTCTGGAAGAAATGGAAGGGATTTCTGTGAATGGACTTGTAAAACTGCACAAGGAATCTGAAGAATGTACTAATTTTTCACGACTCCTAAAGCATGACAAGAAAAACATTTCCATCTTTAAAAGAGAACAGAAAGCTGCCACCACCCTTGGGATTATTGTTGGGGCTTTCACAGTCTGCTGGCTGCCTTTTTTCCTCCTCTCAACTGCCAGGCCCTTCATCTGTGGTACGGCCTGCAGCTGCATCCCACTCTGGGTGGAGAGAACATTTCTATGGCTGGGCTATGCAAACTCTCTCATTAACCCTTTTATATATGCCTTCTTCAACCGGGACCTGAGGACAACCTATCGCAACCTGCTGCAATGCAGATACAGGAATATCAACCGCAAGCTCTCGGCCGCGGGGATGCACGAGGCTCTGAAGCTTGCAGAAAAACCGGAATTCGTTCTGTAAGGGCACTCATCCTCCCCGTGATCATTTGTTGTTTTATCATATTGGCTTTCCCCCCACAGGTTTAAAGAAGTGTAGGAAGAACCAGCTGAGCGTTGTTAGTGCAGTCATCAGGAAACAAGGTAGAGCCCACCAGTCCTAATCAGCCTGGAAAAGCAAAACCACCCTCTAAAGAATTTGGGATTAAGAGGAATATAAACAAAGATGAAAGTGGAATGTAGTGCAGGATATTTGAGCTGTTAGTGAGGAAAAGGCAAAGTTGGCCTTACCTGTTTGGCCCAAAAAATGTTTAGCAGCTCTGAATGTTGGATGCACCTTGTGTCCCAGAGATTCTTTGCTGTAATAAAGACATGAGAATGAAAAGTTATTTTCCTTCCATTTCAGTATTACAAAAATAAATCATTAAAGAAGAAGCTAAATCAAAGAACTTCTATTCCTTAGAAATATTATTTATTATAAAACCCCATATGTTCATTAAATATTAAGTTACTGGATTGCCTGGAAATGAACCGTGTTGTGAAATTCAATATTGCCTTTGCACAGCAACTCTGGCACTGGAAAAATATGTTACACTTCCAATATGATTAAAAGTTTGAGTAAAGTCATACGGACCAGCATCTCCTGCTTCATACAGCCATGCAGCACAGCGAGCTGCAGTGCTGCTGTGCAAATCACACCAGGTAATCTTTACTGTATTTCCAGCATAACACATGTCTCTGATTACACTTGATTTCAGGATCTTTCTGGTCTTTGTCCATCTCTTCCTTCTTTAATTCTCTTGGCTTTCTCAGCTGAGCACTTCTCTAATTTAGATGGAGACTGTCTGTGCATAAGTCATTTCTGTGATATATGGCTAGTCCTTGTGCCACTTCAGTAGTTAATTTACTGTCTATTTGAAAGCTCTTCTACTTTTTGGGACTTCTTTCTCTTCTGAAATCAGTAAGGAAAAAATAAACATAAGACCTTATGACTTCACAGACATCTGGACTTCATCCTTAAAAACTGATTTTAATCATCACTTGTGCTTAAAGTGATTTAAAGCCTTGCCGTGTGTATGAATAAAGATAATTTACTTTTTCTGGTTCTAGCTTTTTTTACCATCATTTCAGTTTGTCCAAACATGTGATCCTACTTCTCCTGACTTTGGTAACAGATGTCTTCTGTCAGCGTAGCAGGGCCAAATAGTATAATAATTTTTTAATCAAAAATAATTTATAAACATATTGATTATATTAATATATTCCTAGCAATGTATTAATATAACATGCAGCAATTTTGTAAGATACTATTATAATAACTGAAAATAATAATAAAACAACTCATAAAATCAAGATGAGTTCTTTGGCCCAAGTTTGCACTGCACACCATGTTCCAGCTGGAGCAGAGAGCGAGGGTACATTACCGAACAAAGACTTCAACCTTCAGAGCTTGATCTACTTTTTCAGATATTGAACTGCCTCAGCATCAAATCCCACTTTAGGCTAACTTCTGTCCCTGCTTTCTCAAGTCTGAAGGCAAAATGACCTCAATGAGTTCGGTGATGTTCATTTGGGCTAAGCAGGGAGCAGTCTGTGCCACACCTCTTGTTCCCAGCATCCCGATGGAGCTGCAAACACTGGACCCTCTGACTGGCACATAGGCAGGAGCTGGACTGATCTGCTGAGCCATGTGAACTGAAATGTGCTTAAGTAATTTTAGATGCATTCATACACTACAGTAGGAAGTACATTTTGGCCTCATTTTCAGAATTGTAGCATAAGAGGCAGTATTCCAGCTTTAAAACAGTTTTCTAAAGAAGTTTTATTTGATTTGGGACAGTCCTATTTCTTTTAAATGCTCCAATATTATGCATAAGGACAAGAAGAGATTTGAGCACAGAAGATCCACAAGCTCTGGAGTATGGAGAAGACCTCATGTTAACTCAAGCATATTTTCCATAGTAAACATGAAATTATTGCTGTTTCTTTATTACTTATCAAAGTAGCTTTTTGTTTGTTTATTTGTTTCCAGCATAAATGAGAAGTTTTCAAGGCCTTCTGTAAGTTTGTATTCCTGTATAAGTACATTTATAGGAACATACAAATAGATGTATCTGAGAAGACTCCAAGTGGAACTATAAAACTCTGTGATTTTAGAAACTTTAGAATTCTGGACAGAAGTTTCAGCATTTTTATTCTGTAGGAAAGCCTGAGAAGCTGTGTTTCCTCTAAATAACATGTTTTTGGTTTTTTTTAAAATGGAATATGTGTCTTGTGAGTCAGAAATTGACATTTGCCCAGCTGTCACTAAAAGCAATTGCTATCCTCTGGGAAAACATCCTGCAGCAGTCCAGCTTTCCTCTACCATCTGTTTCAGGTAATGAGAACTCACGAAGGAATAAGAGTTGTTATCAAATCCTTGAAGTTTTTGGAGATAAACATCCATATTTGATCTCTGGATGTGTTTGGAAAGAAAAGAAAAACTGAAGAAAAAACTCCAAAAACAAAAACACCGAGTTTCTTCATATACCCAAATCAGAGTATAGACAAATGGAAGGTGTATCTAGATGGAGTTGTATTTGAAGGGAAAAGTAAAAAAGTTGAGAAGATTAGAAGAATGTCCCATTTCCCAAACACACAAAGAAGTTAAGAAGAGAAATTTTGCAGACAGAAATCTAATGGAAAGAGGCTTTAAGAAGAACAAGAAAGATATAATTGTTTGGGTTTGTGTACAGGTCATTTCCCCCTTTTTAAAGACAAATAAATAAATTGAACTGCATCACAATATCTAACTGCAGCAATAGCTTTTTTTTTTCACTTAGATAATTCACTACAGATCTCACAAGGGGGTAGTACAAAAATGGGTGTATGAGAAGTCTGTGTCAACATGTGCTTGTAGCAAATCCAAGAAGGGACTGCACTCTTGGTCTGTGTGCTATTCCATGTGTTCCAGAGGAAAGCCAGAAAGGTGAATCAAATAGGTGGGGTTGTGAAAAAATTGGAAATAGACTCCAGGAACCAGGCACAACACAAGCAGGTCAGCATAACATTGACTAAGTGAAGAGGGAGAAAGTGAGAATTGTGCTCCCTCTGCCCACTCAGCACAGTTTTTAAGAAGGAGCCTGACTGTGGTAGGAACCTGATTTGTATCACTTTTTCCAGCTCCCACCACCTACCAGCCTCTAGATCTAATACTGCAACAGAGTATTGGCACTTGCCAAACTCCTCTGTTTAGCAGCAGCCTTACTGGGGAGTAATAGAAATAGCAGAGTAGTAAAACATGTGACTTGATTATTATCTTATTATTATGCCTCTATTGCTTCACATTTCAGTTTCATAGAAAGAAAAACAATGTTTTTCATGCTCTGTTCAGAGCTAGGACCAACTGCAGAAAGATGCATTCTTTTATTCAAAGAGTGGCAAATAAATCTACTGCAATTACCAAATTCATACTATAAATAATGCAGGCAAAATCCACTCACACTTTTGCCCCTGATACCTGGCAGGAAAACAGATTTCCAGGCAGCCATTGCTCCAAACAGTGCAGCTTTATTAAAAGAACATTACTGAGTTGGGTTTTTGGATTACTGACCAAGATGCTGCAGTTACAGAACTGGAAGGTGTTGGAAGCCATGCCATTGATTTTTGTGCTTTCCCTAGCTATTAGATTTTCATAGAAGTTTTCTAATCTTTCAGGAAAAAAACCTATTTAAATTACAGTATTCTTGAAAAAAGTGCAAGATCAATGTGTCATCAAATCCTCTTCATAGTTTGCTTAAGAAGTAATTATTGTCTTTAAAATGTTCTCAGGAAGACACAGAGAAAGAGAAAGGACAAAATTAAGAGACTTGGGGAATGGTTTTAATATGCAAAATTATTAATATCCTGGAATAGAAGAGACCTCTTATTTCAAATGCTGACATGTGAGGACTAGATTTTTTTTAAAGAGAAGGGCTCAAGCAAGTAAATTTAAAAATAGCTTAAGAAAAATTGAATCAGAAGAGTAATCTTAACAATTTACAAAAAATATAAACTTAGGTCCCTCTTCATGGTTTTAAATCTTCTAAGATTGTTATCACCACTAAAGTGTAGGTTCAGCTTAAGTCTGAAGTGAATTTTATTTTCTATATCCACTTTCTAAACTTTTGCCAAATGGGCCTTTCATTCCCCATACCCAAAATTCAGCTGTTCTGCTCTTCCGCTGAATCCCTTCTCACATAGGGATAGTTCCAAAAGGACAGAAGGGTTTTTATTAGCTGAAAACTGAAAAGATGCTTATGATTCCCAGATTCATTTCTCAGTGCTGCAAGCTAAAAAATCCCCATTGAGCTATATCTAAAAGATATTAATATATGGTGATTGCTGAGAATAGTATTTTGATGATTTGTGTAGCTTTGTGACTTTACTGATTGAAATTATACTTTCTCTCTTTTGCAATCTTTCACATAGAGCTTGTCAAGTTACTTCAGGAAAAAAATCACACCCAAAAGTAGCAAAGTTTCCAGAAGAGTTCATCCAGTTTCATAAACCAACATACCAGACAGAGTAAATATTTTTACTTTTTTTTTTCTATCTATTCAGTCAAAATCAACAATATCTCATTAATTCAGTAGTTGTGTGGTCTTGCTAGTTCCAGGAAATTGTGTTTACAGTATACATATTTTTACCTTTTGCAAGAGAAGAGAAAGCAAGCCACCAAATTATTCTTAGTTCAGCCCTTTTGAAAAATCTCTTTTGAAGCATGGAAAAATATAAAAGAATGCATCTGGATAAAGTCATTATTGCCTCAGAAAACTTGGCATCTTTTGCTAAACTAACCAGGTCTGTGTAAAAACAACAGGGATTCCTCAGTCAAATCTACCATCCTGAAGATCGTTGCAAGGAAAATACAAAATTAGGCAAATTAAATGAATATTTGCTTCCCAACAATAGTTGTAAAAGCTGCCAAATCCATGCATTTTATTTCTATCTTCAAAGAAAGCAGCAAGTGAAAATCATGCTAAGGACCTTTCACTTGTCATTACAAGAAAAAAAATCAGAGGTTCAATTACACACATAAAGTTAATGCTGTAAAATAGCATTTAAAAAAATAATAGTTATTAAATTATAACATTTTTAAATATCTCTTTCTGAAATAATCTTCTATCAGCCTGCAGAAGAGAGAAACAACAAACAACATTCTCTAGGGCAAATTATATAAAATCCAGAATTTTATTCTGGCATTAAAAGAAAGTCTAGAATGGCATAAAATATAGAATTTAAAATATCTTTATCTTTCCTTTATATCTAGTTTTGAACTTGGATATGATTACAAGCCTTCCTTTAATTTGGATAATTTTTTACCAGGATGTGTTTTCATGTAATAAAATATTTGAAATAAGTGAGCATGCAGGTTTGTCTGTAAAAATGCCTGCTCCTGCTGCTATTAGAGATATGAATAATTCCATGGTTTGAACAGGGAGGCTAAAACAAGACAGAAGAGTACCTTGCTGCAGGACTGGAGGGGGATGCCCTGACACCCTGTCTTGTAACCTTGCAGATGTTTGTGTTCCAACATTTCAGCCTGGTTGCTGTGCAGGAGTGGTTCTTCCCTTCACTCTGCTTGAGGAGAGAGGCAGGAATTTCTATATTCCATGCAAAGATTTTGCAGTAATTCTTAGTCTACAGACAATTTTATGGAAGCAAGGAAGAAGCCTTTGTGTCTGCTCTGTCCTTTCTCCCTCTCTCACGTGAGCAGCGGCGCGTGGAGGTTTGTGCTGCCACCGGAGGCTGGAAGGCTGCACCAAATGCAGGGCTCTCAATAAGGTCACCTATATTTAATGAAGGAATTTAGGGCTTTTGCCACTGAACTGTGTAAAACAGACTGAGAACTTCCTCAGTTCTCACAATAACCCCAAATATGATGGCTACAAAGGACTGCAAGCCCCCAGAATGCTCCATTTCCCCCCAGCTTCCTCATTTGTATGGAATTTTAGAGAATTATCTCAATAGACATGATCTATTTGCCTCTTGAGGAATGTCTCAATTTATTTCAGTGGTATATTTGGTCAGAGCTTTTAGGTGCTAAAGGATATTTCTAATCTAATTCATTCACTTTTTTAACAGCAGGAGAAGTGCTGATTTCTCCAGGGAAAAAGAATCATGACCAAACGTACTTCAAAGCAGCAAGAAAAAGTCAAGCCAGACCAGGAAGAAGAAAAATGAAGAGTTGGCTTCTGAAGAACTGGATAGATTTATAAAATGTACTTCATCTTCCTTTGATGGGAGTGTGCTAAAAATATTCCATGAGCTCAATACATTACATTAGATATATTTCTATTAGAAGTACTCACATCTTGTTTGTTACGGAGGAAAATGCTGTTACATACAAATGAAAATAGTCTTCTGCCTGAGAAAGCCAAATAATTTCAGCAATAAGTTTGACATAGGGTGGAAGGAATGCCACTAAAACTCAAAGATAAAGCATTGTACAGATTTCCACCACATTTAACTATGTAGAAGAACATTTGTATGTTTACCATGCTTGTGGATCCCAACATTGGTATTCATATTCAGGGATTGCCAGTGATACTGAATGTATTTTGCTGTACTAAAAAAAGAGGTTTTCAGGCAAATGCTGTTTCTGTGGATGCTTTCAGAGCTTGTGTTAAAGAGATACTGTACACCTGCAATGGGATTGAGAATGACAACAATAAAAGATGAATTTTTGTTTAAGATTTCTGTTGTATTAAGTACATGTTTGTTACTAGTTAGCATATATATCTTTGGTTCTCCCAAATTTTTGTAAAAATCTGCTTTCAGTTACGCAGTGATGAAAGTTAAGAGGCAAAATTAGAATGCACATGTATTACACCACAGCTAATTTACAAATATGATTGCTTTGCTTTAATGTAATTTTCATGACCTGCCAATTTATGAATTTCTGTCATTTCAATTCAAATATCTATAAAAGGCTGGAGAATTTCCACAGCACTTGGCTTTTTGTCTTACTGGCTAGCTAGAGAGAGAATTAATATTTTTTTAAAAATGTGTTTAAGAAGTTTTATTTCTGACAATGGTTTTTTATAATCAAAACAGATCACTTTGGCTTGACAAAAACTAAACAGGTGAGTATAAATGACCAACTGACTATTTTTCCCAGGGAAAATGGATTCAAGGCATTGTTCCTTAAGCATAGCTTTTAATATTTTTTGGTTTTTTTTTTTTTTGATCTTCTCACATATTCATTTCCCTTCTAAACTATGTTTAGAGTTTCTAAACTATGCACAGTTATACAATGCACAATGCAGAAGCATATCCCCTTCCCAAAGTCTGTCTTCTTTGAAGGTACTCCTCGATGAACATTTGCCTTATTTCCATAGCTGTGGGATTTGTGATAATTTAATCCCTTACTTGCAGTTTAACCAAAATGCTGCTGGGAAATCATCCAGTGGCTACATGTGTCATTGGGGCTTTAATTTCCTTTGTTTATATCAACGTAAAAGTTCACCATAGCTGCCTAAATAAGGAGTCAGACATACCAGAACAGGCCAATGAATTTCTTATGGGCGAGGAACCAGCATAGGAAGCAAATCAAATCTATGTTAAGCTTATGTAAAACCTAGAACAGAGAGCCTAATCCTTCTTCTACACATGATCCTGACACCCTAAGGTAACTCCTGTGGTCACATGAGAGCACCAGAGTGGCAGATTTTCAATTAACTAGGGCAGCAAGGCTCATTTCAGTATTTTGCTCATATAACTACTCACTGTGAACTCTACATCTGAAACAAAAGGAGTCTTACAGTTTATTTTATTTTCCAAAGGGAATGACACAGAAATGCTTTTTACTTGGTTAGCCTGAATTATTTAACCGGAAAATTGACATTATCGGCAATGGCCAGTGGACCAGTTCTGGTTGCATTTTATGGGAATACATTCAGAGGAACTCAGCTGAAGGCAAAACTACAATGGCAGATAATATTATAACTGAACCTAGCAAGAAAGAGAGATGATAGTTTCACAATTGTAACAAGAAAAAAGGGGAAAAAGGAGGGGAGGGGTTTACTTTTTTTTTAAAAAACCCCAGCCCTAAAATGAGGGGCAGTGGCCATACTCTGAAACTCATTTTCAAGCTTTATGGTCTCAGTTGCATGTTCATTTCACAAGGCAATGAACCAATTTTACTTTGATGAGTTAGACTGTCATTTTCCTTGTTCATGATGCTGTGTCAAAACCTTAACTTGAAGTGAAATGGAAAAATAATATGTTATATTAATATTTTAAAGGATTAAAAAAAATTTCCAAATAAAAAATAGCTGCCAGTAAAATTTTCTCTGTGAAAATGTATGAGGTTTTTAATGTCATTATTTTAAGCGTAAGGGAAAATGTGTGTTTTAAAAGGAACTTAATAGAGGGCAAAAGAGTCAGAAAGAGCTTTAAGCTGCTAGGGAGCTACAGTTCCAGGCAAAAGTATCTATACATATATGTAACACACACACTCATGTCCCTTGTATTTTAGGATGGTACTTCCTCATGAAAAGAAGGCAGTGAATCTATTATACCTGATAAACATTTGTTTATTTTACTACCTATTACATTCCGAGAATGTCACAGAAATTATGAGGATGTCATAGGACAGGCTGTGGCTTCACAGAGCTATAAAGTTGCAGTTACCTGTTTTTCCAGAAAAAGTTTTTCACCCAGGATCTTTTAGACACATAAGCAACACAGAGAACAGTAGGAACTACACAGTTCTGGTGCTTTGCAACAGGAGATGAAGCTCATTTTTTTTCCTGCTGTAACTATCAGGTCTCAATGCACAAACTCAGACAGCAGCTAGGAGAGAGACACAAGGCTAAGTGCATGCCCAATACCAGCAAATAATGCACACATTTCAGAGGATTAGGAAAGAAATAGGGCTGTTCAAAAGAGGTCAGGAGATGAGACAGCCTGGTGGGATAAGGAATGGAGCTTTCAACAGTTCCAGTAGCCCTCCCTACAAGGGCAGCACACAGACCTGCCTCCCAGTGAGATAATCCAAGTGCCCAGGCTGTGGATATAATGACAGCAGAGTGCATGATGCTAGAAGCAAGGCTCAGAAACCCCGTCCTGGATCTGCAGAGGATGTCTCTGTAGCTCTGTCCCTAAAACCTGTTCTGGGATGTGACAGTGAGCAGTTTGCATTTTCACAGGGCTGCCTTATGGTAATTACCATTGCATTTACCAGTTACCATTGTCATTCAATAAAATAAATTACTTAAAAAAATTGCATACACCTTGATCTTTCACTATCACAATCCTGTCTTTTCCCCATATACTCTTGTGGTTAACAGACCACTGATGTATTTGGTGGACAAGCCTACTACACCTTTATTATATCTCTCCTACATTTCCCTTATCGTCCTTTTTTTTCCAGATTAATCTTCTATTCTACAGATTTAAAGCCTTTTCCTAGCTGTCCCCTTGATTCTACTGTAAAGTTCTTACTAAATTATGTGGCTTTATCAATATGACAAAGTGATTCATTTGCTTCAGACATGCGCAAAAAATAAATTCAGTGATAAAAGAAGCAAGTTTTTTTATCACAATATACACTGATAAAAAAGTTATGTGGAAGCACAAAAATCTACATATACTATGTAAACAGTCAGATGGTCTCAATTTTAAAAGATAAATGTGAATTCTATATAATATTTCAGCCAGCTGGGACTTTTAAGATGCAAATTTCACCAGAGGATTGAGATGGAACTCTATTTTATGTCATATATTTTACCTTGAAAAGGTCTGGTAAAATATAAAGATGGGTAACATAAGAGATTCTTTTCCCCAGGTAGCTTACCAAGAAATACAACTACAATGAAATTAAACTCTTCACATTCTAATTAGCTTGTGCTGAAAATATTGAGCATCTTTTGTTGTAATATGAGTTTTACTTGTAAGAAAAAGAATTTCTGCCACTTACATTGCAAATTATTCAAATTTATACAGCAGACTAATTCAGCAGAAAAGGAAATAGGGTTCTTCTGTATTAGGTACCAAGTTATATTATGCTTTTAAAATGTATAAGCCTAGAGGAATATTAAAATGTTAATTTGGATAGTATTTAAAAGGTAATTACTTTTATACAATAAAATAAGTCTACTGAATACTAATCTCTGTTTCGTGTGCGTTTTTGAACTAATGCTACATTAAATAGAGAATCCATTTGTTTAAGTGATTTTAATTTAGATATGTGGAAGACATTATCATCTACCAAACTGTCTGCGTTTTTTCAGCTCAACTAATGGAAAATCCTTATTGTATTAAATTCAATGTTGAAGAAAGTACTTATACTTGTTGGAGAGTGATGAACTGAAAGAATGAGAGATTTTTAATGACTCTCCTGAAGAAAGCGTGGTTTGGTTGCTCAGCACAAGTGCTGCCACAACGAGCACTGGCAGGGGCCATACGGAGCAGGTTGAGACTGATTGCTCCTAAACAAAAGCTGATTTCATCTATTCAAGCCTTTTCAGGGAAGAGTGAATGTGGAAAAATTTTATTGGCATTTCAATGCAGAGAAGACTGCTCAGAGTAGCCAGCATATTTTGTCCAACTTCTTGAATTATATAATCTAACCCCTTGTTTGTGATAATCTTTTCAATCCACAGAGGGCGTCCATCTTGGGACATCCCCAGAAAATGATATTCAGGTGTTTTGTAACATATTTCATTCATGCTAGTGTTTTGTTTTTTTTATTTTTAGACCTGTTAAATCAATGCTTGTTTCTTTAGCCAGAATGTTTTCCTATGGTTGACTACCTATATGAATTATTTTGTTAAAAATACCCGTTATCTAAATTGGGTATTTAGCCAAATAAACAGAAATTATTTCCAGCTGAATCAAAAAAGCCAATAATGCCCTTTAATTTGTAGGAAAGCCAGAAATTATACTTTGATTTATTTTTAAACATATTATAAAAGAGATTTTTTAGGAGACAGAGTGTTTTGAAACTGCTCTCAAAAAATCAGTTTTTCATGTAACATCTCAGTTATTCTGAGCAAATCTCCTCTCTTACAGTTTCAATTACCAGATTCAGGAAAGATGAAAGACACAAATAGCAGCACGAGCCGTGATGGGAAACCACATGAGAGAAAAGCTGTATTTGGGACACCGAGCATGTACGTGCGATTCTCCAGAGCAAAGGCAAAGCAAACAAGCAGATTCCAGCTGTGCCCCCAGTCTGGGCTCCTTGCCAGTGCCTGAATGCAGATGTGCAGGTGGGGACCGTGGCCCAGGGCAGGAGCAGATGGCCGGGTGAGGTGTGGCACACGCCAGCACTGCCCTGCTCTGGGCACACCGCGGGCACGGCCCAGCCCCAGCTCAGCTGACCAGGAGCAAGAGCTCAGTGAGCTCTCTTCTTCTCAAGCTGCACATCTATTGAACATCATTTTTAACAAGAATATGTAGCCCTTTTAAAAATGATTTCTGATCAAGTTACAGCCACAGCAGATTAACCGCATAAGAGTTCCACACAGTGAAACTCAGGTTGATCTTTGCTTAAAATGAGAAATGTTAAGAATCTCTCTGCTCTCCTAGGTTATTTACATATGCCCACTCTATATTCATTAGTTTGACATTGACTGCTTTTGTTCTGTCAGCAGAAAGATGACTTGATTTTCGCTGTTGTTATTAAAATGTCACAGGTATAATAGCACTATGAGCAGTGCAATAGATTTACAGAGTGAATAAAATATGATTTCTGAGGATTAATTGCTGGTAGGAAACTAAATTTTGATAACAACTTACAACAGGTTAGCAATTAGCTAAATAGATTCTAACTAAATTCTAACTAAATAGAATTATTTTATTATCATGATTTATAGATGAGTCATTAGAGAAAAACACCCAGCAAAAAGCTTATCTCTCATCTAAAACATTATGAAAGCACAGATATGATGATCATTGTCTTGAAAAGGACAGCAAAAGCAAGAAGCAAGCAAAGAGAAAAATGGTAGAAAATTTGTTGCTTGTTTACTGTTTCCCGGTAAAGCTTTATATCCACATATATGAGCTTTATATCATGCTACAGAATCATAAGTAGAAAATCCTGAAAAATATAACTTACTGCTGCCCTAGGGAGGGCTTCAGACCAGAGGCACTTCTTCAGCCATAACTGATGTGATATTACCTACCTCAGTGAGGCCGTAGGAAAGGCATCTGACAGCCTAACAGTTGGAATTCAGCTGGAATTCGTGAGAAATTGGGCAAGCTCTTTTAATCAGATTTGTCCTAGTGAATTTATTCCCGATTCCTAGCTATCCACAAAAGTTTAGATAGCAGAAATACTTCATTTTTTACAACTGAAGCTAAAAAAGTACCTGTTGCATATAATAAAGTAATATTTCACATATTATAAATTTGGATTGGGTAGGGGAAGCCTATGTAACACTCAAAAAGCCTCAAAATACAACACTGAAAACCTGAGAATTTAATATGACTTTTATAATGTACAGTCTCTTATTCTTCTGCTCCAGTATGACTTTTCTGAGTGAAAGATCTTCAGATCATTGAGCATAGAAGCTTTTGTATCAAAGCAAGTTTTAAAATGTTATTCAAAATCATTCTGTTGCTACAAAAGTACATTCTAGTCTTTATAATGATCCCTTTAGAACAATCCCAGATAATTGGCAGGGCAAAATTGTTGTTTGTTAAATTATCACCTAGAAGAGATGGTGAATAGATTATAATTTCCTCTATTTTCATGAATTGGCCTAGCTAATTTACTGGTTAAGTAGTAAATCAGATTGCAGAAGAAAAATAACCTGATTGAGCTCCAGAAATATATTTCTCTTTATCTGCAGTTCCATAAACTGCAGCTCACATAGATAAATATTTTTCCATTTAAACTTCAAACTCTTATCTTCATGTTACAGTCTGTAGAGCCTAAACTGTGATTTAGTGAACAAAGTAGTAGAAAAGACTGACTAGTTCTGATAAAACACAGAGAAAGATTAAGGCTTTATTGAAGATAATGGTCCTGAGATTACTTGGGACACAAACTCATATGGGTATCTCTGTCCTCCAACTGACATTTGATAATATTTCAGCCTTTCTAATTTGTAGTACAGATTTTGCTTCTTGGTTTTGAAAGGCACTGGAAGACATTGACCCTTTGTGGATTATAGTGGAAACAAGCAGCTCTGCCTCTTGCTGGTGCCAAACAAAGATCATTGCTGGCTGGCCAATTGAGATCCATGAGGGCCCATGAAGCAGATTTTTTCCATTTGTTGTTTAATAGAAGATGAAGGATTAATTTTTTTTTCTATAGGAAAATAAGCCAGAGTATAAATTTTTTTTTTAATATGGGTTTTCCCCCAGCCCACACCCTGCTTAATTTGATGAGCCTGTGATTAATAAAACATCCTCTGGGTTGCAAGGTTGAGTCTGGGTGCACCTCCCTGCCTCCCTGTATTCTGTACACCAGGCCAGTAGTTAGTAAATTTTAGTATATTCTTACAGAAGGGTCACAAAGGTCAGAAAAGTTTCTTTCCCTATACTTTCTTGGTCTTCCATGATAATTATTCAGCACAAAAAAAAAAAAAAAATTATACTCTCATAAGTTCACCTTATCTTTTGAGTTATTTTAAAAATCAGCAGTTAGACCAATCCTTAGCTGTGGTACAATACTGGTAAACTGAAAGTTTCAAAGTAATTTTAGTCAAGATTTAAGCCACTAAAAAATAAACCCAAAGTTAACAGACCAGTTTTAGTCTTTACATTTATACTTCCTGCTGTCTTTGAAAAGGACTAATTCTCATTAATTAGAAATTATCGATATATACAGATTCATAGATAAGTTTACTTTAAATAAGCCTTTACAGTAAATTTGATATTTGCCTTTTCTGACCAAAAGGATATGATACAGATGTTCAAGAAGTTATATAATTTAATGCACATGTACTCAGAATCTTAAAATTGAAGTGTTGTAACTGGTAAATGACATTTCTAATTAAATATTGGCAGATCCAAGGTACAGATTAAAGCTGTTTTAAAGCTCCAGATTCCAGCTGTTTTTAGAATGGCAACTGAAATTTAATGGATTTGAAGAAAAACAACCTTTTATAATTTATTTATTAAGTAACACAAAGGAAAAGGGCCTTGGAGAGTTTTGCACTTCAAAAACTTTTATTCAACGATAAAATTTTTAATAACCTATGGTAACAGGACCAGTATTTGGATGAGCAGAATGAAAATTTTCTCAGTCTTTCTGTTCCTCACTGTTTCAGAAGTGATTAGAAACAAATAATTGCACATTTTATCTATGGATTCAAAGAAGAAAAGAAGCTTTCTTAGTTTTGCAGAGAATTCAAATGAGAACACTAAAAACAGGACATCTTATCTGAAATCATATTTACTAAAAGCTGGCCTGGCAGTTAAAACCACACCTAAAAACACAGTGGAGTCAGATTTTTAGTTTGAACCAACTCATTAATATAACCCTTCAAGCTTTGATCCTCGATCAATGGATTTTTAAGAAGTAAATTTGAAAAAAGAAGTCAGCAAATATTTTGTCTTTAGTTTTTTTCATAATATTTTTCTTTCTCTGTAATCTTTTGGTGTGTACCAGTTTACTTCAGAAAACCTTCCATTTGTAGTTTAAAGTGCTATTCAGGTTTTTCATTTAACCGGAAGTCTTCTATGTAATTTAACTAGCATTGAAGTAATTTTAAATATTAACTTAAATAAAATCCCATATTAAAAAATTAACTTATTCATATACATGAATCCTAACAGCAGAGTTATAATAGAAGAGATAGTCTGAAATATTTTGTGACTATTTGAGAATGGCTATAGAAGCAGGAAGATGTATAAAGAAAATCAGAAAGCCCATTTTTCATTTAGTTATTTAGGCAGGAATGACTATGAAATTACATTACTTGGTAGTGATAGTGCTGACTGTCAGGAGGAGACAGAACCATGACTGGGAATCTGATTTTTGCATTTCTCCTAGGAAATTTTTCTGTAAAGAAACAGTTTCCAGCCAAGGTGACAAGCTGGTGTATTACTATTAGCTGATTCTCAAAAAGATTTCGCTGTTAGATGTATTTGAAGGCAGCTTGCATGCACTGAAATTAAATAGCCTCGAAGTATTTCAGATAAACTACTTTTTTGTTGATTTTGTAAATTGCATGTACAATCTGCTCTTCTCACACAAGTCTTAGAGAAGTCTTAGTGTTATTTCACTGGTAAGTACTAAGTTCAGATAAAAGATCTGCCTTCAGATCTTTGAAATAAACTAACTTATATGTCAAGAATACTGATTTAGACAAAAAAATTCTGCTTATGAGAATGCATGTAATGAATGATCAACTCTGGGCATTTTGTGACCCATTTTGTGCACTAGTTCAGATGATGAAAACTCTCACTACTGTCACAAATATTTTATAAAATTCTGGAATTTCTAAATTACTTTCCACTCAATAATTTCAACAAGCCCTCTGGGGGCAATTCCCCACATAATGGCTATTTTTGAGATTCTGCTGCTTTCCTTTACCTTGTATTCAGACTGTGTCATCTTTCTGTCATTCCACCCACACCTCCAAGACATCAGTGTATTATTTTTAAATTTCTCTTTTCTAAACCTTGACGCTACCGGCCTTTTTTCTCTCTATTCAATACAATGACACTGAAAAAAATTGTGTAGATCCTCTTTGCTCCACCATCTAATTTCTGTCCTGATTGTCCCAAAAGGCATATAAATGGAACGGTAATGCTACAGTGTCTGAAGAGACACATTAGCATTAATTAACAGGAAACACTACAGAAAGATTACTTTAATGTGTATCTCCTCTAATCATCATTCAGTGTAGAGCAGTTATCTTGCAAAGGAGGCTTTAAGTTCCTATTTACAATGTTTAATTTGAATTTAGATTTGAAATAAAAAAATCTAGAAAAAGTTGCACACAATAAACATTTTATTGATTGTACTAAAACTTAATTCTTGCTTGTGATTCTTTTGTGCAGTACTGATTTATGCTGAAATGCCAATGCTCACTGGCAGCACCAAAATACTGACAAGGAGAAAAAGGAGAAAAATAATGTACTTGAATGGATGTGATGCTGAATAGAAAACAGTCCAGAAGAGAAACTTTAACACTAAGGTTAGTCCACTAATTAAACAACCATTTAAAACCATTTATTCTTGTCACATTCAGTAAAAAAAAAAAAAAAACCATTTAAAAAAGGGGCAACATTTAAGAAATGAGAAGTTTAATTAAGAGCTTTAAAAAAAGCAGTAATATTTATTCTGGTACATGTTTTACAAGAATAGTGCATTTCTACAAAAGGTTCCAAGTTTAAAAAGGTGACATTTTGTTCTTTGGCTTCACTTACATGACTTTACGTGAATATTATCACCAAGGGGTGCTTTTCTTTCTAAAGCAGGATTTCAACTTTTTCAGTCAAAAGAACACAAATGCCCTGTTTCCCTGTGCTAGCTATTTCCAGGAATTACTGACTAATGCAAATGGCAATAGACCCCTCATTACTGATTAAACAACCAGCAGCTGTAAACCAGAGGAAACCTACATTGAAAAACTAGATGACAGTCACCAGAGGACATGTTTTTATCATACAGCCATCAGTTTCTGTTCCCCTGATGCCAGTAGAAAATATTTGAAAGGGAAAATGTAACAAATCAAACGAGATGTGCTATTTGCATCTAAATCAATTTGAGTTCCAGAGTGTGATAATTTCAAGAGCTCCACAGGTGGAGGAAGGGATGCCCAGCACATCAGCAGCAACACCCAGCTCTGCACAGAGCCCACGGCTGATGGAATCTGTGCTGGGGGCTCTGCCTCTCCAGCTCCCTGCCACAGGCAGCTCTAGAACCATGAGTGCCATTTTTCAGAGCACCTATAACTACTTCTTGGGTTTCAGTGTGTGTGTGATCCCAGAGCCAGCAGCCCTGTCAGAGGGACTCACGTGCTGGACCATGAAATCCCCAGGAGAGTTAGAAGAGTACTGTGGAGTTCATTGCAGCAACAACAAAAGCAGGGAGGCAACATTATATGCATAATCCATATGCAGCACATCTAAAATTAATCCAGCAACAAAAAGTACAGATGGAAAGGGCCCAACTGTTGCTATTCTGATGCTGACAGCTTTCAGAAGAATATCAGCATTTTTTAAAAATCATCCTGGCTCTTTTGATTGGAAAATATTTTCTGGCACAATCTGAACCTGCTGCAATGTGATTAATGTGAATAAGACATGTGCAGAACACATTGCTGGCTTCCACTGAAGAAGGTGCACAACTAAAACAGCAAGTAGGCAACATTCTACAGCTTTGATTTAGAAAATAGGGGAACACTTCTGCTTTCAACTCAATTTTTTCTGGTATAGATTAAAATGTTGGGAAATTTGAGATATACCATGCACCATTTCTGTCCTGCTCTGTTCAGACAACCTTACTAACTGCTGCTTTGGAAAGTAAAAAATGTGAGTGTTTGGCAGAGCCAGTGACAGAGAATTACATGATTGTCCCTGTCTTAAATCCATGCAAGACACGGTTGGTTATTTGTCAGGCACTCGCATCAAATTCCCACAATACTGAGAGCATACATTTGTTCAATGTATTAGAGTTTCACTGTAAAGCTAGGATAGCTCATGCAAAGAAACACAACGGGAAAAAACCCCAACCAGCTGCAAAATAATGTACTCCTGGAAATGAGAGGCAAAAGTTGAGAGAAGTACTCATGGCAGAAATGTACAAAGGTAAGAATAACTAACTTTGCACTTAATGCTTTTTCCATAATGAAAAATTAGAGAACATACATAAATTTAAGAATGTCACAAAGCTACAACCGTCTACAAGTGCAAAGATTTCTCTTTTACACCCTTTCCCCAGAGGCTCATTCTGAAAACCAGGCCAATGTTCCAATGCCCCAAGCCCCTCTCAGGCCAGCAGAGGACAGAGCAAACCACGCTCGGCTTTCTGGCCAGCCCAGTTCCATTCTGGACTGGGGCAAACCAGCAGAGCCAGCAGCGCCCACCGAGCACAGCAGCACGAGCAGGCTCTGCTCCACATATCCCCTCAATTCCCTTCCATTTTCTGAGTGTAAGAACTCATTTGTGCTAAGCCTGGCAGGAAGGAACAAGAGCTACCTTGTGCTCTTCTCCGTGGTTCCTTAATATTACTCCTGCTTGTTCAGACATTTGAATTCAGCAATGTTGCTGTGGTACCTCCTGAGTAATACAGCTGGCTGCCTTCTGATCTTATTCTGACTGTGCCAAGTCTCTATGCACATTATGTTTCCATGCACATGGCAAAGGAAGCAAGACACATCTGGGAATGCCTAGCTGAACATTTGTCAGCTACGTGGGCTACAAAAACCCCTGAGAGGTGAAGAAAGTAAAATCCAGCTCCTACAAAGAGCTACCTCAGCACACTGCACTTCCAGATCAGAGGAGCCTTTTGCATGCACAAGAAGCCACAGTTGCTGGGGGAAAAAATAGCCAGAAAAATACAGTTTGTGCAGCACTACACAGAAAGGGCTGCCCCTTACTGGTGGTCCCCTGCCTCGCACGCAGGAATTTACAGCAAGGGAGGTTCAGCTGGTTTCTCTCCTGCTTGGGAAGTGCAGAGTCAGATTCTGGTGTCTTTCAGGGAGGCTGCCATCCCCTCTGGTGTTGTGGTGTGTTTAACCAAGAGGTCCTGAACTTGAGAGGAGCAGAATCGTTTGGACTTCATCTCCTTCATGCTTGGGAAATTCAGCTGAAGCCTAATTCCTTGAGTAAGCATAGTCCTTCTCAATACATGTGTTCCTTAATCCCACCTCTATTTGCATATATATTGATAGACTGAATAATTTGTTAACAGTGGAAACTGAAGTTAATATGAAAAGGCTGCAATTGAATAATTTGTTTTCCTTTTGTGCTTTGTTATTATGACTAGTACTTGTATATAAAGCATGAATCACTACATGGCCTACAGATACTATACACACCCACAGTGAGCCATATGCAGTTTGAACATATTTTTCACAGGCAACAGGCTGCTTATCTTAGAGACCTCTGCTCTCCACAGAAAGTCTGATCTCAAATATTGCTTGTAAATCATTGAACTTTCAAAACAAAGCTCATTTACCGTGATCTATTTTGTTAGAGATACTCCAGTAATAAGAAGCTACACTCATATTTTTGACACTCAGCAAAAGAAAATTATTCTAGCAAAATTATCTGTTCCACTAAATTTTATTATCTGGGAATAATTCCAAGTGAATAAATGTTGAGGATCTTAATTAATTGATCATTCTGAAATTAGTTTGATCTTGTGAAGATTTCTAAATCATCCCCAGAGGAATTTGCCCAGGTAATAGTAATTCAACTTTAGTCTCAGGGCAAACCAAAATAACAGACATTATCAGGATAAAACATTCATGGTCAGAATGAGAGTTAGAAACTTCAGAATGTCTGGACAAAATGGATTTTATGATAGGGAGGCAGAAAGGGGATCCTATTTCATACTGTTTTGAGAGAAGCCCAGTTTTGTCAGCAGACATTAAAGTATTTTCTGAGAACGATGAGTAGAGAGATTTGGAAGACCTGAAAACCACACTATACATTTAAAACACTTCTAAAAAAACAAGTAAAAATGCTAATGACTTGCAAGGCAATTTTATTTGGGAAGGGGAAGTTTGATGGGACACACATGGAATTGCTGTTAATGAATCAAAACACTGTGCTAGAAAAGTTTCTCTTACAGAGAATCTCCAAAGCATTAAATTAGCACTCAGAGGCACTTGTTGATGTCCCTGGGTTGGTTTTCCATGAAATGCAATGCCCTTTGCAATATACTGCCAAATAAAAGTCAGTGTATCACTTTTCCCTAAGGTTCAGAGCTTCTCTTTCTAAAATATTAAGTAGATAAATGTGATTAAACTGCATTTGAGGGACAGATCAGAGATAAGAGATGCTTTAACAAACAACTCTAGTAAATGTGCGCTCTGCTGAAGGTTTATAGCTCAGAGCTCAAAGATGAGCTATTATTTTTCACACTTCATCAGCTGTACTGAGTATTTCTGTCAATCCTGCCGTCCTCAGGAGACACTAGTAGATCTGACCCTGACATTTTTCTAATTTCTTTTGTATGGTTTTATTGTTAAAAGCTCATTTGCAATCAGAAGTCAAAGACAGTAATCAAGAGAACGAACTCAGAGCACAATGCTGGCTGTGATTTTATTCCCACAGAGATTGCAGTGAACACTGGTAATCAGATGTTCTTAGGGGCAGCAACCAAAGAGAAAACTATAAATTTATGTAAGACATGACAAAAGTGTTATTTTAAGCTGAACTTAAAGAACTATTTACAAGAATTAGTTCAAGCAATCGATCCATGTGGGAGACAACAGCAGAAAGGCTAATGTGTAATAGATCATCCACATCCAAGTCCTTCAAAACAATCCTAAATCACACAATTCTCTCTGTTTCCTATGTTGACTCACCCAAATCTCTTAGAAGTTCTATCAGTTCTCCTGTGCTGCCTTTGGCTGCCAGAGAGCCTGGAGGTAACACCAGTCAAAGGGTGACCACCCTTGACACTTCAGCACCCATAGGATCAGAAAACAGGAGTGCCCTCATGCACAGCAGCTCAGGGAAATGAACAGAGCTACTCCAGGAGACAATTTAACCTGCTTGAATTCCATATGCACTGTATTATTACAGGAACTCATGAGACCTCGTGAACTCAGAAAAAGGCTTGGAGCTTATTTGTGTGTCCTGAATGCCTCTGTTTCTGAAGGAATGGAGATTAGTAGCCTTGAGTTTCAGAAGACACACTATGTTTATTGTCTCTATTTATTCTGGAGTTGGGGATGTGGAAAGTAGGTTACATACCCAAGTTTTACTTCCTACAAACTATAGAAATGTTGTGATTAAATTATTTTTAAATTATTTCTCTGAAAACCACAAGTTATGTCAATCTCTATACAAAGGCTTATGCAGACAGCCAAGAAGTAAAAGAAAAAAAAGTTTCTGTTTTGGCCTGGTAACACAGGACATTGAGATTCATGGCTGAAATCATGGTTAATCATGAGTCTCAGCATCTTGCTCTTATGTGAAAGACTGGAACAGAGAAAATTCCTTTAGCTGAATGCCAAGATCAGTTTGGGCAACTTGAGGTGAATAAGCAGAATAAAGACTGCTCTGGAATGTGCCACGTGGTTGAATTGAATATTGTTATCTCCTTATTGGGAAGGAACGAGCACATATTCATAAAAAACAAAACACCAGCCAAACAAAGGCAAACCCCTGAAACCTTAGGAGCAGCTCTGGCTTTTCCCAAGATCTGAACTCTTCAAAGACCAGAGAATCAGCAGGGCCCTGACACAGCTCTTGAGAGCCAACCAGAATACGTTGACAAATCTAAAATATCTGTTGGACAGTTCTACATCCAAAGAGAATCCAGTTCTTGGGAAAAACGTTACCAAAAAAGCCATAATCTACAGGTTACGGACTGATATCTTGGGTATATAATTCACAGGTCTTTTAACCTTATATATGAATAGGTGACTAAATAATTCCCACAATGTGGAAGTATTACAAGAGAATGTTTAAAAATTATTAGGAAAGGATATTTTAAAAATACTGAGGGGCTGAAAAAAATCTTATCCTGGTTTACTTTTATGAAAGAATATACTAGCTGTATCATTCCTTTCAGTAACTTGAAACTTTCAACTAAACAAACATATAGTGACTGTTTTCCCTTTCTGTTCACTTACTTTATTTTAGCAAAAATACCCAACCAACTATCCAGAATCCCCACATCATTTGGGAACAAAAACTCAAACCCCAAGGCACAGTTGGCACTACGCAGTCCTCTAATGCATTTTTTTAGCAATGACAAATCAGAGAGGCGTGGTATGACTTGTGCTTGTTCTGTACAACACAGTTTCTTAGCAAGATACACAAACATGTGGAAAATGTACCTATAGGGGTCTTAGATGAAGTCTTTCCTTCCATAGCCATGATTTAAAATATCTAGGTTTTGCAAATGCACATATGTTTAAGTGCCTTTATATTAACAAACTAGTGCAGAAGACTTTTCTGCACATCTCAGGCACTGTGCCAAATACCTTTTCTGCTGCCTCTTTCAGCCCTGCTCACTTTGGGAATGAGGACTGAGCTTTACTCCTTACTAATCAGCAGTACATTTGAATCCTATAAACTGTTAGTGATAACCATCATTCATCCACCCTGCAGATAAAAGAGATTTCTAAAATAACAGTAAATCTGGCAACATCTCACCCATTGATCCAAAAAAGCAAGTAAGAAGAAACAGGAAATTTAGAGCAAGTGTTCTTGCAGGAGGTTTCAAAACATTCTCCACAGATATTCCTGTAATAGAAAAGCCCATCTGCTCCATACAAAGCTAATGAAATCTCTTGGCATAATGTGTCTTTACTGCCCTCCTCATTGCCCAAGAATTCCTTCCCAAATGATAAAGAGCCATTTATAATGTAAATTTGGCATCCATTTCAAATAATGTACCTTAACAGATAAATTTTACTAAGATCTTAAATATTTCAAAATTTTTCTCCTTTTAAATATTAGCAAGGAAGGGTAGTTAATACTTATTTATCATGAGATCCAGGTCATTATGAAATCAGATCCATTAACAAGGATAATAGTTTCTTTTTCAGTCTAGATAAAGGCAATTTATGAGTGCTAGGAAATTTTGCAGATTGCCTGTGGGTAGAGCTTGGCATCTATGTAATTATGTGGGATCTCTGAAGGCATTTAAAGGCCAATTGACTGCTTTTAAATCATCTCTTTAAACTGGTGACAACTAGGATATAAAGATTTTGTGGCCAAATGAAAGAACATTATTTTAGTGTTGCCAATTCTGGCCCAGCAATTCACGAGCCTTGAAAGTTCATACCCAGATATATTTTATAGGGTATATATTAAAAATTAATCATAAAATTGATGTTGAAAAAGATTAATTTTAAAAGAAATGAAAATATTCCAGAGCTGTTGGAGAAAAATTTGAATCTGTGAATGCTTTAATTATAGAGGAAGTAACTCACAAAGCTTGCCTGGTTACAGGGATCAGATCCAGGAAAAGAACATTTTCTTGGCCCATTCTTCATGTATTTCTTCGTGCATGCCTGTCACTATTAGCATTCTGGCTATCTGTCAGAAGGGAATTACTGTGCATACAATTGTCAATCTGCTTGTAATTTCAGACTTCCCACACACACACTCTAACACATGCACTGAATCATTCCCAGCATCCAGGTTTACTGCCTATTGTATTTTAAAAGACAGTAGAAGCCATTTCCTTCCTTCCTTCCTCCAGAGAGTTCATATTACATATAATAGACAGATATGTATCTCCCTGTCACCTCTGGATTACAATAAGGTTATATATTATAAGGTTCCTACATTGGTTCAATTTTTTCTAAATTCCTACTTAACAACTGAGCTGTACATTTTTATATGGTTGCTAACAATACGTGTGGTTACATACATTAATTAAAGGGTGTTAAGCTATGACTCAAACAGATTGTCAGTAAATGCTGTTCTGAATGAGTGGTTCAGTGCACTAAAAAAGCAGAGTTGCTAATTTCCTCACTTAAGAAACACACTGAAGGAGACTATTGCTGACTGACCATTTTTTCTAGTTTTTGCATAGCAGGAGTCACAGCATGTAGCACTGCATAGCACAGGGACACTGAAGGGCAGAGTTTAACTGCTAAACAAGTACATTACTCAGACTTTCTCGTCACTCATGAAATTCTCCTGCATTTGACCAGCAGTCCCAGGCAGTGGGGCACAGTGGAGCAGCCACTAATCCACAGATCCTCCTGAATGAGCTGTTCTAAGCACAAACCACAACACCAGGACAGTTCTGCGTGATGCCAAAAGGGAGGGGAGAAAACAATCCCTTGGGGACACACTCCCAAAAAGGCTTTCACACATCAACTGTATCAGACACTGCTCTTTCCTGCAGTTTTCTCTTCTGTCTGTTATGGGCTGCACCAATTCATGTCTTTCAATTTGTAAATATTATTCTATTACCATTGCTCAACTGCCTGTTAAAATTTCAGGGACCATGTTAAATTACCTGGGAGGTTGCAAACAAAACAAAATGCCATTTATCCACATAACACAGGCTGCAGCTGCATCAGGAAATCTATTTGCCAGAGGTATTACTGCAAGCAATTCTGAATAATAATAGGATGATGCCAGTACAGATGATACTGGGCCCATAGGGAAGAATAATTTATTAAGTTTCATATATCTCTTATGAAACTCTCTCAGTCTTTCATAAATCCTGTTCAAGATGTACATTTTCTGACATTGTTTCACTGTACCTCATCAGATACCTTTTATTTGAAATCCCAGTTATGCCTCTGGATAGGTAATTTTTGAGGAAAATGATTTAATTTTTTTCCATTTAATTTTTCCATGAGCATATTTCACATTATTCCAATAATGTGCAGGGAAGACACATTTAATAAGGCTATACAATTTTTAAATTAAGAAGAACATCTAGCTCAGAAATGCTGAACAGTTTGAAAACCAGCTGAAATACTGTTAGGCTATAACAATTCTATAATTTTTTTTTTACTTGGTACCATTAAAGTGTTTAAATTTTTCTTTAATGCAAGCCACTCCCTTATCATATCGCAAAAATCGAGAGGGCAAATCTGGTGGAAAATAGCTGCAAAACTCAATGATTAAAAGTAACTCTACAGAATTTACAAGATGTATGGGAAGTATGTCTTAATTTCACAATCAAAGGAAAAGGAACCACAAGGTTTAATTTTGCAGATTCATGTAGGATTTTTAGCAGAATTTTTGCTTTATCATTAGAATTTTATTGCATTTAATAACTGAAAGTAAAATTACAGTTTAGAAATATACATCTGGCTTTAAAGATGCATACTGAATTAAGAGCGACTTTTTCTACCTACTACTGTGCAACTCTTCTGCCTAAGAAACATTTCCAGGATTTCAAGAGTTGGAGATGTCCTTTGTGCATCTTTCAAGGAGTGAAAAGCATCTCCCATCTCATTTCTGCACTTCTTGGTAACTGTGGTACAGCTGCTTAAAAGCACACTCGCAGTTCCTTTCCCCAGCAGGGAGTTACAGACTGCAGCCACCACGAGTCACCCAGCTGGGAGATCTCTTGGGCCTCCAGGGCCAACATAAAGCAAATAAAAGGGGTTTAGGGCACTCTCCATCCCTACTGTGAAAATGAGCTGCTTTTTGTTTCTGAATTAATGGATCTTAGTCCTTAACCTGGAAAGCAGTGCAAGGCTTTCCTTTTATTAAAGGAAATACTAACAGGACTAAACTCCGTCCCTTATTGACATGAAATTTCAATTTTGAGAAAACTCTTCACAATATGTGTTTTTTGACAGGTTTGAGCAAGAATGCTCTTGAAATCTAGACAATTTTCACTAATCATGACAAAAACCTGTGTTAATTATTTGGATGAGCAGATACTAAGATTCAGAGATGGGTCAAGACTGTTCAGTAGCTTAGGCATCCTACACCTTTTGCCATGTCAAGGATTATGTTGTCATCTCCAGAGCAAATAACATCCTCGGGGTTTTGCTGTAGTGACAGAGCAGGCATTAGGAAAACAAGGCTTTGCAAATCTCTTAGGTTACTAGTGGCAACAGTAAACAGAAAATTTTGCAGCTGACACGCTCGTATTCAGGCAAAGAGCAAAGTGGGAAGAATACACAAAATCTGCAGAGCAGCCCAAGCCTGCCATTCTCTGCGGGCTCTCCATCTGCACACTGCACAGATCAAGTTTGCCACCTCCAGAAAATTCTGATTCCTTACATGGGCAGTTTTACAACGTCTAGAGGCCAAAGGGGATAAGTAAACGAGGGGAAGTGGAGGAGGCCACTGGGAGACATTTACAGCATCCACTGCATGACATGAGATCTGCTTTTATGGAGTAGCATAAAGATGAAGTGGGGTCATTTGATGTTTGTACTTACTCCCCTGCCAGCACTCTTCAAATATTTGCCATGCATTACAGAGACATACATTTACTCATGGACTCAAACTCCCAAGTAGTGGATTCACACCGAGAAACTTGAATTTTAGCAATGTAATAATATGTATTACACAACTACACATTAATCCCACACAAAATTATATTGCATACTCAGTATGGCTTCTGATAAGGATTTTAGTAAGGATTAAGTTCTCTCATAAATCAAAAATCCATCAATGCCTGTGTTATGGGGAGATAAGAGTAATGATTGCTTATCATGCACTGGAAATATTTTTTACACAGCATTTGAATAAATTGAATAAATTCAATAAACTTTTAAAAGCCAAAACTAATTTACATATAAGCTTGTCATCATATCTGTATTCATCAATAAAAATAAAATTACAATGGCACATGGAAGGTGTAAGGATACTGGCAAAAACGTGAGTGTATATGCACACCTAAAGAGACAAACACAGACTATGTATGCACGTACAGATTTTATATAAATAATGTATGTATGCTTGCATGTGTGTGCATCTCTGACAGAGTATTATGCCTACTTTTACACTGACATTCAGCCAGATTAGAAGCAAGGCATTTCACCATTTTGTTCCTATTCTGAGCAATTAGATTCCAATGGAATCCAATTTATATTCAATTTAAAGGTTTTATCAAATCTGTTCTAATTCTAGAAGACTGTTCACAAAAGCTGGCAACATCAGCAAGTACCACTAGCAGATACAAAGCTATTTTTTCTCAAACTCAATTATATTTTTAAAAGGAAAAGGTAAATATTTTATATTTTCACTAGAAGTTATCAACAGACTCAAAGCAGAACAGACATTTTCTTGGCAGATCTCCAGGCTGGAGGGGACCCACCACCAAAATGGCCAAGGTCTGAATGCTCTATTTTGAGCAGTAGCTAAGAGGTGACACTACTCAGGGTTAGTAACAGAATGGAGTTTCAGAAGTTCAGCTCCTTTCTCATCAATCTCTGCCATGCAGGGCAAAAACACTTTGTTGTTGTGTTTCACTTCTCCTCAGCTGCCAGGTGCATGCTTGGACATCCTTGGCTGGCAAACATTTAAACTGCCTAATAAACAGCTCCTTTGCAGTTTGTAAACAATAACCAATCCTGCTGGCAACTCTGATCACCACTTAAATATACTTATAAAAGACTCATTAAAATGCCCAGATAGAAATATATAACCTGTGACCAACATAAGCATAACTGATAATGATTCAATAAACACTATCCAAACATCCACCACTGCCAACTCATCCCCCAAGATAAAAGGGAAAGTGGGAGATTAGCTAAAATAAAAAAAATCGGCCCAGCTGTTCTGGCCAGAATTGTGGTGATGTATTATTGATTATGGAAGCAATGTTTAACTTTTTTTTTTTTTTTTTACATCAAAGCTTTCAAAAGCCAGCACATGGTTGTTTTCTAAATGTGCATATTTTATCTTACTTAAATAAATGGAACCCTTCCACTGGCATCACAATGGGAAGATATAGACCAATATGTTAGAAATTATTCTTACAGAAGAATTCACACAAAATACTAGGCTTTGCATAATGTCTTTTACCCAGATGGAAGACTACTGGTAAAATATCAGGAAAAATCTAACACTAGAAAACACAACTGCTAAAAAACAATTATAGAAGTGGGGTCAATTTCAGTAAATGTTTTGTTGATCCTGCTATACCTAAACTTCAAATGTTTAACTAAATTAAACTGCTTATACAGAATATTGAATTTGCACCTTTGCTTACTAAGGCTAAGGAAGAGATATTAACTTTTCATTAAGTCAAGGCTTTCAGTAGAAATGTCACTGGCATGGCAGAGAAAATTTGCCACTTTAGCTTTGCTAGACAAAATCTCTACAAAGAGTAAAAGAGATATTAATGTTAACAGATATCTGCCTGAGATTTCCTTCTTAGTTTTGTGGCTCTCACCAAAGCAAACAAGCAAAACTGAAACCTAAATCAACCATACTTTTATATACTGTATGCAATTATTAATATGTGTGTATATATCTTTTATTTATCATCCAAAAAAAAAAAGAAAAAAAAAAAAAGGAAATGAATGCCTTGCATTCCTTGTCAGATAATTAAGGCAAAACTTGCATATCTTCAAGTCCAAATACTGCCCATTCAACTTACCATGATCCACCTGTTAACTGAGTTTAATCAATTTGTTAACATCTATTTAACCACCTCATTTGCAAGATGAAATTGTGTCATTCTTCTTAAACAGAGCGTTAAACAGCTTCTGGAAACTACTGCTTTCAAAAATGAACATATAAAAAAGAAAATTCACTATTAGTTGGGATGCTGTATCTTAGACCAATACTCATTAATCACCAATTTCAAAGGATTATACACCACTATAAGTTTCCTGACGTAGGTAGACTTTTTACTTCTTGATCTTTGGCTTTCATGGCACTGCTCTGTATATTCACAGGATGGGAACATGCAGTCTGGATAACATGTAGGACCCGGGTACACATTGAAATTGAAAAGAATATTACTACTAAAATAAAATATATTTATTTTATAGAGAAACTCATGTTGAACAGTTATTAATATACTGAACATCTGTGGAAAATTTAATCCACTCGTTCTGTTATTCTATAGGGAGCTTCATCACTGATTTATGATTTATTTTTTAAACAAAGCTTATAAATATGCATAATAAAGCAAAGAAGAATTTAGTATCTTTATAGCAGAAGAAGTACAAGTAGAAATAGATTTATCATTCAGAGGTTGAATGAGACTTTTATAAATATTTTCCAAATTTCAGACCTTTCCTGGCTGTGCAGAGAACAGCTTTGCTTCAAAACGGATTCCCAGGACCTTCAAGAACTATAGATGCTTTTATAGCTACAGCTTCTTTAAAAAAGCTGAGAGATACCCTTTTAAAATAGATGCTACTTAATTCAAATTAATCTTTAAAATAGTTTGAAACCTTTTAGAAAAAAAAACAAACTAAGCAGGTACTCCTTTCAGCAATTAGTAAACTGAAAAAAACCCCACCAACCAAATAACAACACTATAAATCCTTACAATTTCAAGATGGAATGAGCTCTGCACAATTGTAAATCTAAGTTCTTTTAAGTTTGGATCTCCAGAAGAAACAAAATTATTTTGCTGAGTCACACAGCATGAAAAAATTCCCATTCTAGCATGTCAATAATGAAATCAGATAAATAAATTATCTGGAATAGGTATTAGCACTCAGCAGTAGATAATAATCTATTTTAATAATGATGTAAGAAAAAGTAAAATCCAGTATTTTAATGCCTTTAACATTGGTCAGCCAAAACCTGAGTACAGAGAACCCCTCATTGCTAAGCTGTAGTTGGAGATTTCTTTATGTATGGCAGTATTTTAAGATTTATTAAAATAGCAAATTTAATTACTTATATGAAATTAAAGTTTCCTTTTTATACCCTTAATGACTAATGGAATAAGATTGTGAGTACTTCAGTATGTTCACAGTTATTTATACATCTGCTTTTACTTAAGCAAAGACACACATCAGTAGGGGGCAAAGCTATCAATTTGGCCCAGAAAGAACAATATCCTATAATCCTTAAGAAACAGGTAGAACCATTCTTCTAATTAACTATTCCCTTTGACTTTCCAAGGGCTGCTCTTGATAAAAACCCTGCAATTTCATGCAAGGAATGGGCCATGTTTTGACCCAAAATCCCACTTATGGCATCATTTTGACATCAGATGTCAAACTAAAAGGTAAGAGGAACAGATGGCATTTTCCCAGTTAAAAATAAGTTCTTTCAAGAATTTAAGTCCCTTAAAGTCACAATGGCTAAAACTTGGGGAATGCTCCTTGCTATTACCACCAACTGAAATAGGAGACATTACTTTCTGAGAGCCACTGGGACTGATAGTTGTCCCCAAAACTGTCTGTAAATATAAATTTACAGCTACAAATGATAAGCACACTTGTGGCTAATTTATGAAACACACTGAATAATGACTGTTAATAAGCATTTTAAGCCTCACTCTGGTAGCACTGTAATGACAAATCATGTGAGTGAAACTGGCATTACATCTTTGACCTTGGAAATTTTGTTTCAGCAAGCTATTTAAAATGCAGATTACCTGAGGCCAGATTACATCATTAATTTTAACCTGGTCACAGATATCAGCAGGGCAAAGCTTAAATCCACGTGTTTATGATTAAATTACTTTCCCTTAGGTATATATAAGGTTTTACATACTTCATATTTTGGTAACTGCTGATAAATACCTGAACAAGAACTGCAAATGAATCTGAACATTTTCCAGTGAGATGAAGGTCTCATCCTGTGTGGATACTCACCTTCTATTCTGTAGTTTTCTAATAACACTGACTAACAATGTAAAGTAATAACAAAAACCAATCAAACTGGGAAAAAAATCACCACTTTCTTCCCTCAATAGACAAAATAGTACTTACCAGGACAATAGGATACATTTCATTAGCTTAAAAATCCTGACGGCATTCTAGGAGAAATTAATGACTTTCAAGACTAAGCAAATATTTTGAATTTGAGTTCTTGATTCTCAGATCAATTCACATAGCTTCAAAGATACCTCCCATTAATTTCCTTCAAGTGAGAGTAGATAAGCAGGCAGACTGGAAGCCAAGAGAATCAGCTTTACCCTAGACACTGAAGAATAAGCAGCAAAATAATGAAATAAACCCCCCAGAGTTTATGATGTTAAAAAAAAGCAGGTTTTTTTGCCTCCCCCCAACTGATAAATGATGTTAGATAAAGGGCAGGAATTCCTTTTGCCTAAAGCAAGCCATATGAGCCTCGCAGAGAAGGCAGCTTTGCTCTCAAGAGGGATCTTTAGCACTGTAACTGTGCTGCTCTAGAAGATGCTGTGGTGAAGTCTGACAGAAGTATTTTGTGCAGAAGGCACTGCTGTAAAATCATGTGGGGTTCTGCTCACTGAACTTACATCTGAAAAAACATTTTTTCCCTTTCTTGTGCTCTATGAATCAGTATGGTCCAGTCTCACTCTGCATGACAGCAGCTACCCTGTCAGGAATAATGTCACCAAATTCAGGTATTGGCCTTTTCTCCAGGAGGGACTCAGGATGGAAGGGAAGGGTTATCACCAGCACTGCTGTTCTCTGCCAGCAAGCTCCAGCTCTGACTTGCAGGGTAATGAGGGAAGCTGGCCAGAGTGAGCTCTGGAGACATGAGGGTCAGCCCACAGCCCTGTCCTCCTGTGTTTGTCACTCAGCTCCCCAGGGCTTCAGTCCTCTCTGCTAGATAACAAAATAAATGCACTTCACAGCTCCCAGCTAAGCCTGAACAAGGACATCTACTTGGTAAAAGATTCAGTAACGTATTATATAGCTGAATTCACTCCACTGTTTCAAAAGTAGGCAAGCACATTGAGTACATCCATTCCTGAAGCACTTCAGAGTAATTGGCAGTATTTATCTTTAGTGCTCCAGGATCAAAATTTGATGCCTGTGTTCTCCAGGGACCTATTTCCTGGGTTTGCTGTGCACCTGCAGTAGTTTTTGGACCACTAAATCAGATATTTTTTCACTTCATTCCTTTCCTCAATTAAGCTAATAGCAAGTTTTGCTTAGAACTACTGGCACAAGGTATAATTACAATGACAAAACAATTTTATAAAGTTGCTGTAGTTGTATTGTGTGTGGTTAGCAAATTAGTTATCTTGCAAATCAGAGTGCCCATCAAGTATAAGCATTTCTGGATTTTCTGCAGTAATTACCATTTTCTTCTTGCAGCAATTTTTTCCAAATATAAAAACTTGTCACTGGCGTTGCAATTATTAACATCAGGGGGTTACTGGAGTGCATTTCCTTCTGATTTATCATAGGAAATGAGTAGTGAAAGTGTGAAAAAAATTAACTACTGATAATGGTAACTATAGAGACATACCATTGTTCACTGTCTAAGTAAGGACTTAAAGATTCTTTGGGACATTCTTAATTCAGTCTTGTGAACATGGTATATTTAGCTGGTCAATAATACTTGCACGAAAGTACAATAATTCCAGGGAAACAACTGTGTTGCAAATCTTCACAGACCAAATCTCACCTGAAGCAAAGTAAAATCATTGGTAGATTTCCCAGTCTAATCTGTATTTGGGCATTTTAATATGTGAAATTCTGCAGACTTTGCTGCTCAGTTCTTCCCCACCAGTTCCAGATACAACTCCAGTGCCAAGTAGGTTCCCTTATGAAAGGCTGTCCTTATCCAAAATCTAAATCTCTTGATTTTCTTATTGACAGCATGAAATTCTTGTTAGAATGTTTAAACCTGTTCAGCATTTTTGAGCAGAGGATTTAGAGAAAGATTATTTTTTGATAGTCATCCTGTATTACTATATAGATAAACAGATGCTGTATTTATCTCTTATATACATGGCTAGAGAGTTATGCTATGGAAGTCCCTTTCCAACAGCGTATGCAGGATTTAATCAACGGGGAGAACACTAAAATCTGAGCCAATTTTAAGGTCCATTTCTGCCAAAGCATTTGGTCTTTCTTAGAAGAATTTAGTCATTGAAAGTTGAGAAATCATTTGCTTTTTGAATATTAGTGGAATGAAATCCTGAAAATGGGGGTTGATTTCCTTTTGCATTTAGGGAAGAGCCTGCATGCAGAGGATATCCTTGTTAATGTCCATCATTGTAGCAGTAAATGTAACCCAGTAATTAGCACAACTCCCGGGGCAGTTTGAATGCACAGCCTTCTCCACACACTGGCAGCTTGGGCCAAGCTGCAGTCACTGTGTTCCCTTTTTTCCCTTTTCTCAGACCAGCACTCAATGGCCATTCTCAGCCAGCCCTTCTCTGACTGCTGCACCAGGGTCCAGGTGTCTGAGCCTTTTTTCCCCCCACAGCTTTGGTGCTAAGACACTAATTAATGCAGCTCTGCTGCAGATTATCAAACTGCCACCTTTTCAGCATTCAAGTTTTCAGACATCTGATGGAACTCTGCAGGGTTTTTTTCTATAATACAAATTGAGGCTGTGTGCTACTGGGCATAACTGCAACACCTGGGGCATTTTTACCTGGTTTCATGGTGCATGTCCACAGGAATACTCTGTTCACTGCTTTGTTGCCTCAATAGCAGATCAGGTGTGTGATTTACAAAAAAAACCAGATGCTACGGGGGCCTACTGATTTAGCACATCACACATTTGCAGATTTGCCCATTTCTTCATAGTTGCTTTCTTCCACTTTCACCATACTGCAGCTATTTTCACTTTGAAATTTTAACCTGCCTAGTTTTATCCACCTCCATAGGAGACAGAAGATAACTCTGTCTCTCTGTCATAAAGCAGAAATCAATAGCACCGTGCCATTCAAGATGGATGCACGATGATGATCTTCAAGAACATGTTAGACATTGTGATTTAGCAATCTCCCTTGGCTGGTAAATGAAGCACTTTCCTTTTGTTCCTTAGAGCTTTTCTAAGGGCCTAATAAAATGACTCCTGTTATAATTCAAACACCTGCTCATTATTTGTACACAGAGAGAGAGAGAGGTTTAATCCCTTCTTACCTTTCACTTGTCTGAAAACTGTAGTGCCATAGGCCAAAATAGTCTGTCTCTGGACAAATTCAGCATCAATTCCTGCAACCTTTCTTCATAAGACATTTTCTAGAAGTTCTGTGTAGCCTTTGCCTTTCTCAACAGCACAAGGCTGTAGGTTCCTCTGCAACCCTTCACCCACTGTAAATCTCAGTCCCTCTGTACAAGTCCCATCAACCAGATAACCCCTGCTTCAGCTCAGGGAGCTGAAACAAAAGGGGCTAACCCTCTGCAACCCTTCACCCACTGTAAATCTCAGTCCCTCTGTACAAGTCCCATCAACCAGATAACCCCTGCTTCAGCTCAGGGAGCTGAAACAAAAGGGGCTAAGCAGAACAGTTTATGAAATCACTTCCCTATCAAAACAGCTGCACATGTTTGCAGTATATTAGGTGACCTCTTCAGACCGTGCTCTTAGCACAGCTCTGCTTAGCACAGCATTCTCCAGGAGACACAGCTTCATTCTCAGGCATCAATAGTATGGGGACATCAAAATACACATCTATAGACTGCAAAGACAGGTGGGTGTTCTAAGCAATATGCAGTACACTTTGTACACACACAAAAAAAATCAATGATATTGAAGTGAAAAACAGAAAGCATTGAGATATCTTGCCTTAGAAAAGGCAATTGTAATAAACAATTTTTTTTTGGAAATGCATGTTTTAAATATGATTTCAGAAACAGACTGAAGGGTAATGCAATTACTAATATTAATTAGAGAGACTGAAATCTTCAGAGTCCCTGACTACAGACAGATTTCACCTGTGGAAAAAAGATACAATTGCACCTTCTCTGCCAGTGTCTGTCATGGGCATCTAGACATTTCTAAATGAAACACATATCACTTCCTTCACAATCAAAACACTGGGATGAAGCAACGTGGTCAAGAATGCACGGAGAAGTTCACAGATCAGTTTAGAAGTGAACCAGGTCTGAAATCCAGAGAACTCTTCTTCCTTATAAAATGCTAAATAATTAAAATCTTGGAAAACAGCATGCACACACAGTTCTAACAGACATTAAGCATCTGGAAAAATCTAACTTCAGATAAGTTTGGCCAACAAGCATTTCTAGAAGATGCAGCCTGGAAAAAAACCCATTTTTTACTTCTAATCTGACAGCACACTGAATCATAGTTTCCATTAAGTCTGATAAAAACCAGTTTCTAAGAACATATCTTTGCTTCCTGGTATTGAAATCAACAATTTCTTAGTATTTTCACATGAAAACCCAGCTTAATGGAAAATTCACTGGTTGAGGAAAAGAAAAGAATCTTTAACTACTTCAAGATAGAAAATTTTGCCCACTGCAGCCCTTGGAAAAAGAAGTTTTCTGGAGCTTTAAGTCTGCACTTCCATAGTTGATGCACTTCTTAGCCTTTGAAATAGAGTGCACATTTATCTTTCTCTGAAACTCCACAGCTTGCAGCAGCATATGATGGAAGTCCTGCTACTCATTAATGTCGCATTCTGTTATGATTGAACTCCCCAAATAGTCAAGGTGGAGCAGGACCGATTCTACAAAGAAAACATGGAATATCATTACATCTGTGCTGGTGTTTACAGCACTGTTCTTGTCTGCATGGGACCCAGTGCAAAGCAGGAGATTGACTGGATCTTTGAACTAGACCTCTAAACATGTTAGCAATATATGTTATTATTACATTCAAGGGCATATTCTGCTTCCTGCATACTGTGCCTGCCTGTCAGCCACTAGGGCAATTATTGGGGTCACTGCTGTTTATAGAACATCATTTTCTCTTGTCTTTGGCAATGTCTATATGTGTTTATTTCAATAAGAGTCATCAAGGATGAAAGTAAACAGCATTTTTTGTTTTATGTAGAGAAAACAGAGCCATTATGAGACTGTCATAAATCAGAGGACTTAGTAGCAAAGAAGCAGCTGGGGAAAAATACATATACATAAACACACAAATATTCAATTCCAAATAAAAAATAGGTAGTTCTCTCATGAGTAAGGAAATGCTTATTTGTATTGAACTGATCAGCAGGAGTTTCTATTGAATTAATCTGAATAGGAGTTTTGTGTAAATTGGAAATACTGAAAATGTTGAACTAGATTTATTGAGGTGAATTTACAAAAGTATCTCAGTATAATTAAGCAAAACACAACAATTATTTTTGCAGATCTTGACACATGGACCACAAGGACATAAAAGAGAAACATTCTGAAGAGATTATTTTCTGGCCAAAGAAAACAATGATCTTCATTTCTTCCTAATTTATAGGCACACAGGATAGATCTTGACAAACAAGCATCCCAAATGAATTTGCTCAAGTGCAGTTGAGCTAAGGAAACACAGCATGGTTTAAATGTATTGCACTAACTAGCATAGGCATTCTTTTCAGCTTTGTTTTTCAGTCAGCTGCAGAAGTTAAATGCAAATGATGCCCAAGCCTGTCAGATGTCACCCAGAGGAGAGAAGAGCAAGAGAAAAGTCACTAATGCCTGTAGCCTTTTGTTTAGACAAACACTGAATTGCTCTGAGATACGTATCAGTGAGCCAGGCTTTGGGAATTTATCCTTTGCATTCTCATATTGTGCTAGAAACTGTGCTGAAAACTAGGTAAAAGTTAAAATTCCCCTTTGTACAGGGTTTCATCTTTGCACTGATAATAGTTATTAACTCCTGAGGCTATGCAGCATTTGCAGAGTGATGCTGCCACTGCCTCACTGCCAGATATATTCAATACATGCTTCATAAGGCAACATCTGTTCTGCCCCATGGATACATCATAAATGCTTTTATATTGAGGTTTCAAGATTTATAGCCTGGCTTGAAAATGCAATTTATTTCCTACTTAAAGCACAAGTATGCCTTCTTGCTTCAAACCTCCTAAGTGCAGCCCCTAATACTTTTTATTTTGAGAGAAGGACAAGGGAAAAAAATTTATGTGGATCAATGCAAACTGATCTGTTCAATCAACTAAACAGGATTATAAATGATTTTTAATGACACTAGTTATTAAATATTTCCATGATTACTGATTTTTATTTCTGCAACATAAACTAGCTCTTCTATACCAAAGCCTAGATACTTCTAGGTAGATACATAGAAACTTCTATACAAACTCCCTACTTGCAGATTTCTTTTTTTTTTTCTGGATGTATTTGAGATTATCATCTGTTTGAAAGGCCACTAGCAGGAAGAAGAGAGTAATGACAAAAGGAGGAAATGTTTTCACATACCAAGCATGTTCAAAGTTTAAACTAATCAGTGTTTCCCCAAGAGTGGGAGACATTGGGCTGCCCATGTTAGGTTACCCTGGAGGTGCCAAGTTCACCCTCATTGCATTTCAAAATAATAATTTTAAAGTATCCTCTTCATACACATGTTGTTAATGATTCATGACTAGCCACTGGGTTGCTTTACAGCTCACTATTTTTTATGTATCTAGAGGCAGTGATAAGTTCAGATAATAGACAATATGCTGAGGCATAGAGCTCCTGGCACTGAGCAGCTACTGTTTGAAATTGGCCATAAAACTCTACCAGACATATAATATTCAGAATTGTTTTATGTTTTTTCTCATTGTGCCATTTCAACTTGAAAATGGTCTCCAAAAGCATTTCCAAGACCCATATGGAAAAGTAAAGTGCTGTAAAAATGTCTGGTAAGCTGAAGGTCAATTGTGCTCATCACCTCCTGCCCAGAATTTTAGTTCTGTCTACTCAGTTTACCCTGCACACTGAATAGTGACAGTTTTGGAAGGTGCTGGAGTCAGAAAAATTCAGAAAGCAAACATAAATCAATAAAATTGAGGAGCTGTAAGAAGAGAATCTTAAGGATATTCCTGAAATCAGGCAGCTTTCTGCTCTCCATTTCAGGACAATCACACACTACACTAAAAGATAAACATATCTGACCAACAAGGTCGAGTTGAAGACAGGTTCATAACCATGAGAGGCATAGTTCCCATAAGTCAGTGTAAAGAATTTATGTACTTGAAAATACAACTATGGCAAAGATTCATTACTTATAATTTACACCAAGTAGTATTTTAGGAACAAAACAGTGCACACAATTTCAGCCACCTGAAAGAAAAACAAGAGAAGCAACACTTTGATCCTGGTTATTCATATAGTGTAGTCACTTTCAAAATCTGTGTCTTCTGAACTCCAGGACAGGTAGTCCAAGAAGGACCATGACTTAGAAGAATGAGTCCAGAAAGTTTACAGAAACTCCATGTGTTTGGAAATGTAACTTCAGTGGTAGCACAGTTTGGTGCTGGCTCTCAGGCATCAGTCCTGCATACACCTGTAGGCACACAGCTGGTCCAGTTACCAGCTGGGCAGCCCTGTCCCACTGCTCTGTGCAGAAAAACAGCAAATACAGACTTGAAGACACGAATCAGGCTGAGTCCTGACTATTGAAACCCATCTCCATAACCATGTTCATCATCACAGTCATTATTAATGTAGTAAACATGCCACATTGACTTAGCATACATTCGCATTAGTTAAGAGATTTCAGTAGGTAGATTAAATTTAAATTATTGCCAATCTTCCTTCTTCTTCAGTAAATTCAAAGGTACCTGCCTGCCTTTTTCTGGAGAGGAGGAACATAAAAATGCATTCAGCTTTTCTAATAGGCAACAAGTGGTAGCAAATTTATAACCAAGCATAGCCTGGGCTACTTCCATTAGCACTAAGGAGATGTTGCCATCTGAGGTTCTATCCACTATTCTCTTCACTGAGCTATAGACACTTCTGCCTTAGACAGATAATTATTATTTTCAATATTTATCCTATTTAAGCCCTAAATATCAAAATATATAGACATGATTTCATAAACCAAGAGGCTTCCCCAAATACATTTGTTTTTCCATATGCACAATATGCACATCATTAAATTTTTTAAGACTTCAAAATCCAAACAATCTAAAGGCAGTTTTTACTCTCAAAAACCTTGCTAAACTTTTCTAATGAGGATACTCTTAATAATATATAATGATTTCAAAACTGTCTCAGAGGAACATTTAGGTACTTTTATGAAACAGGTCCATGAGTTTTTGAAATTTAGATGTATTTATATATGTGTGTTCATCATATGCACATGTAAGATAGAAATTACAGTAATAAATAAGTTATATAGTTTATATTTTTATTATATATAAAATATTATAAAATACTGCATTAGCTTGGAAATGCATTGCTTTACATGTAAAGACTTAAAAAATTGCTGTGGAGATTAGAAAAGAATTTAGAAATTCCTTGGCTGACCTAAGCTAGTAGCAGTCATGGGTGACCTTTGCAGTCTTGGGTCATGCTGTCAGTACCTCAGAATGGTTTAAAGTGGTTTTGGATGTGTCTCAGTTGGAACCATGCTTCACATTCCCCTGCCACCTTTATTCCTTCAGCAGCCATTCAGATGGCTGTGTGCAAAACTGTCACTTAAAACAGGAAATGAAAAGGTTGGAGAATTGATGAGAATCTGTTTCTGTTCATTGGGCATGATTGCTTGTGCTTATGGGTAGGAAGTAAGAAGAAAATACACTTTTGGAAACACTTGAAAGTTTTTAAGGATGTCAATGAAGCTGTTCTCCCTGCAATAAAATCTTGCCTTTCCTTGAGAGAGATTTAGTGAAGTATAATTCCACCTCCCTTGCTTTAGTACCAACATTAAATCCAACATTATGCATTGTTAACACAGCAATTACACTTTCCACTTCATAAGGCAGCCTGTCATCCTCTGGAGCTCTGTGCCATCTGCAGGGCCAGCTGACAGCAGGGTCACCTGGGACCAGCAGAAACCCAGCCCTGGCTGCACGGCTCGCTCACCTTGCAGCCAAGAACAAATTCTGCCAAGCACATTCTTAGTGCCTTGTATTGAAAACAAACTTAGTCAATTAAAATAGAACAATGAATGCTCATTCATTTAAAACAAGAAATTAGTTATTCATACTTCGAACATTCCTTTTTCCAGACACTTTGTCTCTTCTCATCTCAAATGGTTAGAAGCAGCCTCAACTCCCAGATGAAACACGGCCTTCTATGTAGTCATTCCTTTGGTATTCCTCATGGAAAATAAGATTTTTTAAATTACCTGAATGATTTAGGAACAGAAACCACATCTGAAATTGAAATAGGCACACAGAGCCTGGAATGATTATATATTCTGGGTTATCATGTTCCTTATCAAAAACAGTTCTGGGAAAGAATAATGCCTAAAAAAAGTTATGCCCTACCTTGAATCCCTCCACAGCTTGGCAATCTTCATGTCAATAACCAAAAATTTACGTACTGAGAAGTTTTGAATCCTGCTGAAAGACAGTTTGACATTTCTGTATTTTTAATAACTGCAAGAAAAATTATCATCATAGCTACTTCCCTGTAGGATAAATCAATTAGTAACTAAAAATAGAAAATCAGATTCAGAATTTATCAACTGATGCCTCAGAGTGTGTGGAACCCACACTCTGTTATTATGCATGTTCTGGTAAAGCAGCTAGATTTCTCTGCATATGCTTCAGCTATGACAACATAGCTTCTTTTTTATGTCCTCCTATACAAGTTCTGCATAAGACTAAAAAAAATTACACTGTGAATAGCTTTCAGCTGGCAAATTCTCTGATGTGTGAAGAAAACATTGTTCAACCTTAGGTTGCCCCTAGTTCACAACAAAATTTATACTTCAGATTTTTTTTTTTAAATGATGCTATGACTGCATCTCATCAGAGCAAGCTGAGAAATCTGTTATGACACTCTTGGGCAATGCCACTGGAGATTTATGCTTTATCTAACAGTCATTACAGCATAGGAACAATCACCTTCTTAAGCATTGAAGACTGAATATGCAATAAATTCATCTTGGAGCCACCAAAGTGACTTGGTTCAAACCATAACTGCTCCTATATCTTTACAATTTCTATCTGTACTAAAAAAGTACTGTTTGTACTTATAAAATAGGGTGCACAACAATTCTTTGTCCCAGAATTCTTCCAACTGATTAACATCAATAAAACTACTCTTACTTTCCAAGCTTTACTGCAGATTAATTATTTTATTCATCCCAGTAAGTTCTGGGCTCTTCTAAAAGCCTGCAAAACATCTCAATTCTCACCATGCAGCTTAAACAAATACCAGAAACTATCTCTACAAATTAAGTGCTTATAAAAGCAATATTTCAGAACCAGGAAGGCTGGAATTACATTACAGAGAGATTTCTATACTGGGACAGGAATAGTGTCAATATAAAGGAAGTGGCAGAGGTTTGCTTAGTAAAAATAAACCACCAAAAAGAAACCAAGCTATGGTAATAACAGTTTTGTCTGCATACTTGCAGCTTCATTAGGAGTTCTGTGAGCACGACAATATTGCTCATGATTTACTGTTTCCTCTAGGGAGCAGAAATTAAAGATAGAGCATCATTGTTCTCCCAGTGTCATTCACATGTGCAGATGGCTCTCTTGGCTGAAGGGAAAACTGTTGCTGCAGAACTCACTGCAGCAGTCTCATGCAAGGATGTCTGCTGACTCTTGCACGCCCCTCTGATTCTCAGTGGGATGTCCTAAGAACAACCTTTTCAGCCCTGAGCTCTAAGACCCCAAGGCCAAGCAAGAGATGAAACCTGTATCACTTATACACAACAGCCCTGCAAAACAGAGATTGCACTGTTTTCAGGGAAGAAGATTTCAACCTTACACAAAGCTGTATGAATAAAATTGCTGTAAAATTTAATTTCTTAGCACATGGATTTCCTTTCCCAGCATGCTACTGTGATTCAAGTTCCTTAAAAACCCAACAAAAAAGCACCACCCCCAAAATACCCAAACAAACAATCCCACATTATATAAAAGCAGTGAGCTGTGTCAAGGGATGTTTGGATTAGATGCTATGACAAATTTCTTTTCCCAGAGCATGGCTGGACGCTGGAACAGGATCCACAGGGAAGAGGAGCACCAAGTCTGCCAGAGCTGAGAGAACTTTTGGACAACATTCAGATGTATGGGACGATTCTGGAGGCTGTCCTGTGCAGGGCCAGGAGCTGGACTTTTGATCTTTGCTGTTCCTTCCAACTCAGGATTGGATTCATCTCACCACCAGTCCCGTTTTTCAGCCTTCTATCATATTCATACTCAAATCATAACTTTTATAACCGGCTGGAAGCGAGCTGATGACTGCAGTACATTCTGCCTGACATATCCATGGCTGACTGCTCTTGGAGACAGCCTTAGGGAACTGCAGGGTCCTCTGCTCCAAGCCCACATGGTACACCAAGAGCTTCTTTCAAGAGCAAGAAGTTTTCATTTAAGCAGTTATTATCCCAGAAATCTTTCTGCTCAATTACTCCCTTGAATACTAAAGGTTATAGCTGAAACTTTTTAACCTGAAGTTTTTACTCCAAGAAAAATTGTTCAATCTATAGTGTAGGGGAAAAAAGGATGACTACAATGGATGAATAGATGGTGATTATTCTTTGCCATTTTTTTTAATTAGGGGTTTATAGAAGCTTGAGGTAGATACTTTAGAAAGTGGGGAATGTGAAGATGATCTAATGATGTTGCTAAATACCAACCTCTTGATTTCAGACTTACTCTGTGTAAGAGTCTCAACCATAAGACAATGTTCAGAAAGCATCCGGTTACAATGTGATAGAAAATAAACAGTGAGTAAAATTTAGCGACCACAGTCTTCCAATACATTCAATAATATTGACATTTTCCATAATATTTGTTCCACCAGCACAGGGCTTACTTTCCCAATAAATAGCTGTTATGTTCCTAATCTTTCTTTGGCACCATATTCAGACAAGCAAGAGTGCTCAGTTATTATAAATAGAGAGGACTGCAGTCTTTGGCAGCAAGTAATCATTATATTAAATATTTGCTCAATATTCAAATCAAGAATAACGTATACAACAAAGCAAGTGTCAAAGTAGCATGAAATACCAATGAAGTTTAAAAAAAAATTCCCTAGAAGTCATTGATATCAGGCCTCTTAGTGTGCAACTGAAATATCTACATTGTTCATTGACCTTGACTGGCCTGGACACAGATATATTAAGAATATCCCCATAAGTTAGGCTTAGTCAATTTTTATCACTGAAAACTGTGGTGAGGAGAGATTACTGGGGAGATTTAGAAAGAGGTGGGGAGACACTCTGGAAAAAAACAGAAGGCCATTAGATCTTTTCATAGATTACCTTTTACATTGTAAATAAAGTCTTCCCAATGCAGAGGACCACAGGAAAATCACATTACAGCCAGGTCTACAAATTCCATTAATTAAGACAGTCATTACTTTACATTAGTAGTCTTTTTTCAGAGAAATAAGCACTTGGATAATGGGTGAGAACAACCTTAAATTACACTGAAGGTTTTTTTATAGAGCTGTAATTTGCAATAGTAATTAAATTTTAAAGAAAAACACACTACATTTTACAACAACTAGATGGAACTGTCCAAATAAACTGTTCGTGTTCATTTATCTGCTCATTAAACTGCGTTTTCTGTTTAAGCAATTAGTTATATTTAGAATAACAATTGCCAATCTTCACAAGAATTTAAAATAGGGTTTGTTTTTTTATAAAAAGAGAGCTTTTGCTAAAACAAAGCCTCAAACAAATTTTCTCTAATTTCAAGTATTGACAGAAATTCCAGCCTGACAGAACTCAATGGCAAAATTCCCAGGTGACTCAGGCAAATGTGGGGCTTGATTCACGATGCCAGCATTCATTAGTGAGATTATATAAGTTTCCCCAAACTTTGGCTTCTTTTAGTGCCTCTTTCCACCATACTAACACAAATAAATAATTACAACATGCAGAGCATGGAAATTATTGATATTGCCCACAGTATAGGGGACCCTGATCATGTTCTCTTTCCAGCAGAAGTAGGCAAGGGTTTCAGGTACTTTACTGGCAGTAATTTCCAGCATTATGGGAACTGATTGTTAGTAAGAGAGAAGACAACATCATGAATGAACCACCAGAGTCAATTTTCAAAAGCCTTCAAGCAGTGATCTGTTTAATGAGATGGAAAAAAGAGAAGCTGGCACTTCTGAAAGGGCTGAAGTTAGCTCATGTTAGAGGTATTTTTGAAGAAGAAGAAATTTCTATTATTTTTCATGCTTTGCTTCTGTTTTATACACATGCACTTATGCATCATTTAAATTATTGCCTAGTGAGTAATACAGCTGATATAAAGGAGAGCATTTGGTGCCTACGCACAGGACTTGGGAGAGCATTCAAGAGCAGATAGTGCTCCTCAGAGGCAGCCTGGCTGCTTGTTTAGTATCCATCCTGTTAAACTGGCAACTTATACCCTTCATAGCTTCCAACTTATGCGCTTCAAACCACAAAATGCACATGAGATAACTTATCTCATGTATTACAATTACTGACATGCTAAAAAGTTAAACTCCAGTTTAAATGTTAATGTTTTTTTAAGTCAACACAAAGCTTATACAGGTAAATAATGGCCTCGATCCAGTTTATGTTTCTTGCTTAACTTCATCTCCTGCCACCAGGCTGCTGCAGAGATGCACAAACCAGGTTCCCAGAACAAGAGACAAACACATGGGCTTGTTGACAGCCCTGAGTTTCAGGCACAGGGAGAAACCCCTGCAGCAGCAGGGAAGTGCCCATTCCATACAGTCATAACCCTTGTAGGAGAACACAGGGACAAAGTGCACCTAATATAGTGAAATAAAGCAAGCAGGGAACAACATACAAGGGATTATACTGTTCTAATTGTATGATAAATTCATTTGCTCCACAGACAAATAGGCAGTGGTCAATTTTGAGCAGACAGACAACCCTTGCTCACCATAATCCTGCACTGATCACTGCCAGTGGCAAGCTTTCCAAACACATGGGGTGGCTTTTTCCAGAGAGGACACCAGGAACAGTGCTATCCCCAGGTACATGGAGGTCATTGAGTGAGGCAGTCCTGCATTATTGATAGAGGTACAAGCTCAGTTCCTTCCTGCATTTGGCTGGATTTTGTCCCACACCTTCCTTATCCGAGAAATGCCCTGAATGCAGGAATGCAGTGAGGTGTCCTGGCAAAGTATCCTTTCAGTATCAAAGCTTTGCCTTTATGCTTGCTTACCTTCTCCAAATATACACAATATAGTTTAATGAGAAATGTTTCTCCTGTACACAAGCCAAGGTCTGTAGAGAAAAGATGAAATAAGTAATAAAATTACTGGAGCAGAGAATAAAAGCTCTGTGTCCTAGCTGAAGAGCACATCCTTGCCGGCAGGCTCGAAAACCATTCTTTTCTTGTTCCATCTGATTGCATATTTACTGTTTTTTGTACAAGACAGGACAGGTCTAACAGGAAGGTAGGGCATCCTCCCAGGCACTGGAAGAACATGATTTCAAATCTCCCACTTGTCAGGTAGTCACCTTCACTACGACATTATTATAAAACAGAGCAGCCTGTTCCTCCAGCATAACAAACACAGATTTTAGTTGTCTTTTCTTGCAAATGCAACAAGATAAATTGTCCCACATGCTATAAAATATGTTTTTCACACCAGCTCTGGACACGTGTGTAGATTGATTAAAACCTATTTTGAGTAACTGCCTTTGGTTCCTTTTTCTTCATCCCACAACAGACTTAGGGGTGATGATAGGATTGGAAAAGAAATTAATTTATTCCCATGGATGTACTCACAGGACCTAAAGAGATTTCCCAGTTGGGTCTGCTGAGGTCTCACAGGAGCACTGTGAGCCAAGGACTCTAAGCACAGTGAATACAATTTTATGTGAAAGAACAGCCACAAGCCTGTGAGCTAAAAAGTTCTGTCCACACAGAAGTTACACAAAGGCTCAAAGAAACAGCTTGCCCTCTATCAGACAAATCACGTCACACTGCTTTGGTTCACTAATCCTTTTACAAACCACATGCTTTCAAATGCAAACAGTGAATGTTTTAGGGGAACTTTGCTAGAAGCATCTATAAACCAAATACTTCAAAATATTATGCAGATTGTAAATTACTTGCATTTTGATTGACTAATCAGCTTCCTGAAAAAGAGCCCTTTATATACCATGATTGCTGTCTTGATTGGAATTCAGCTGTTTTAGCAAATCCATACATTTATCTTCATTAACAAAGATTCTGGAGCTTTTCCTTTTGTCATGATTGCTGTGATTTTCCTTCCTTTAAACTCAGTTAAAAAAAAAACCAAAACAAATGTTGTCCAAGATCAGTAAAACTTTTATGTGATCGTGTTTAAAAAGAAACATGGTCATATTGAGACTGACAACTCCTGCAACACATTCACAGTTTGGAAAGCATCTGAAAGATTTTATTTAAGAGTAAATTTTCACTCTATGCTTGCTTCTGCTCACAGCCTGATTCTGAAGCTCAGCTGAGGCTCTTTGGCTCAGCTTTTCTCAGAAGAAAGAGAGCGTTTATCTAGAAGAACTGTAGTTTTCAAATTATGTTCTCTTTTTCTTCAAAAGGAGGCAAAGCGAACAAGGGAGAAATTTCAGGGTTCCCCCTTCCTTTTTTGTGGGAAATACCAACAAACACAAGGAAATATATCAAAAATATGGATCATTATCAGATATATATACATATATATATACACACACACTCTGATCAATTCTCCCTGTGTCACCTGTTTAAAGTCACATTATAAATGCTTCATTTTCTGCACCACAGCCACACCACACTTGAGATAGAAATGCATCAGTTTGAAACTTACATTCTAGGAGACAATTCAAAAGGGGAAAATACACACATGTAAGGAAAAACCAATTAAGGAAAAACTGGGAAAAATAGAAAAATGGTCCATTCTCAGCAATTTGAAATATTACACTTGATACTGAAGAAATAAGTCACAGAATTAAAGTGACATTTTTTGTTTCAAAAGAGCTTTTAAAAACTATCTCAACCATCTGTTGTCATTATGTGATCACTAAAGTGTAGAAAACACTTCCAGAATAGTTTTGCTACATGGAAGTTAAATTCTAGATGGTATTTTAATTATCACAGAATATCTGTATTCTAGGAATGAAGATATCACTGAACTCCTTTGTATTTGGGTTTTTTGTTTGTTTCCTTTGCTTTTAGTTTCACTATTAACATTTAACTCTTTTCCCTTCCAAAAACTGAGGAAAGTTTTCATAACATTTGCACAACAGGTCTGCAAAAGACCACGGCAAATTAAGTACAAAAAGCCTCTTTGGATGACACCAATAATGACATGGAACAAAGCAGCCAAGAAGGCAAAGAGAACACTGGTTGTGGAAGGGTAACTTCTGTGAACAAAATGACAGACTTGTATTTATTAACACTTGTCTACACTTGGAATCTTATCAGAATAGTTATTCCAGAATAAGAGCTTTGATTGAAACCAAAATGACTACTGCAGAATAATTACTAAGAAGGTTTATTTGGCATGGCAACAGCTTAGCATGATAAAGGAGATACACTTTTAAAATTTATTTTCTTTTTAATTCAGAGAATGTGTTTGCTCATCTCTCAATGCAAGATCCCCATTCTATCACAGCCTAATTCTATCCTAAAATGCACCATGGTCAGTGGTATGGACTCTGCTGAGCACAGGGTCAAAGCATTGCAGCCAAGGAGGTAAGAACACACCTTCTGTACCATAACAATTTATGGCAGAATCTCCAGACAAAAACAAGGGATGAACCAAGCAAGCAAAGGTTCCACAGTAAATGAATCTGACCCTTGAAAAGGCAGGTGAAGAAGAAATTTGGGGTTCATCTGTCTAGTCTGGAAATCCTGACTTATCACAGAGTCAAAGCATATTGAAATGACCCTTGGGGAATGCCACCTGTGTGAGGAGTCATTAACTCTGTCACAGCTTGTCTGCAGCTCCTATGTTTGTTCCCAGAGAGGTGTCCAGACACTGATCTGGGATTCCATAATTGATGTCAGAAACAGCAAGAGGAGGAAGGCAAAATTTCATCAACAGATCTCAGAATACCCATGATTAATTTAGAATTTCAAAATTATTTAAGCAGAAATATAAGCCTACTTAATAGATTTACAGAGCCATCAGAGCTTCTCTCATGTCCTCACTGAGGTCTTGACCTACTTTTAATACAAATATTCACGTTCCAGTCTAGTGGTAGTAGGCAGGCAGGTTATTTCAGGCTTCAAGGCCAGGCTGAATTTGTCTGGGGCACTGGTGGAAGCCAGCTGGCAATCTCCCTTGTCTACTGTCATACTTCCCTTTGCAGCTCCCCTTCACAGAGGGGGATTAAAAAAAAGAAAAAGAAAAGCATACTCATAGTCTAATCAAGTACCTTGCCTTTTCTTCCCTCTGATGCAGTGAATTATAAAAAATCTGTATCAGTGCCACTGGAGCAGACCAACACCCACTCAGCTAATAATGCCTGAGTGACTGGGGCTACTGTTGCTTAAAACAGAAAGAAACACAGGCAAAGTGTACATAAATGCTTGAGCATCTCTCTGGTTTTGTGTGCCCATTTGTTTTGTTCACACCTGAGGCTGCTCTTGCTCTGAGAAAATTTTCTCCAGGTTGAATCTACACATTTTAGAGCTGAATCCTTGGAGAGGTGTGAAGCATTATGCAGTTGGGGTAGAAAAACAGAAATAAATCTCCCAGCAACAGAAGTAGAAATAATCTGCAGTTATGTCAGGCCAAAGTTCAAAATGGAAAAGTAACAAGAGATACTTTATTTTTGCAGTCTCAATGGAAGAATTTGAACACTACCATAGAAAATACATTCCAGAAAAGTAATAAAAACATTAGAAAACTAAAAAGCTCATAAGAAAACATCGATCTGATAAAGCATAGCTGAAAAGTAGTTTAAAAATTTAGATCTAAGAGACAAGTGAAAGTATTTTGGAACAGTCTAGTGTATTTTGTTTAGAGAGAAAGGGCATGATTGGCACAGTAAAGACACATTTTATCCCATTTTTCCCCTCTCACATCCACTTAACTACATTGTCTCTGTTGTTCTCTTTAAAGATAAACTTCTATTCAAGTCCAACTACATTTTTGCTGCTTCTGTTACTTTTCATTTCTACTCCAAGAGTGGCAAGGCATCAACCACAAACAGAACTCTATGGTGTGAGCTATCACAGACAGAATAGCAGATAATATTTAAGTGCTCCCAGTACAACAAACATATGGGAGGAATGGGATGGAAAGAACTCAGAGCAACAAATACAATGAAAAATTACACTGGAAAGACTTGCTAGGAGCTAGATATGGCTGAGAGGTATGATAATCATGGGAAATGGATGCAACTGGGTGGAAATGGGGAGCCAGGGAAACACAAAGTGAAGCCAAGGTGAGATGGTGAGATGTTCAGCTCCTGGCAATTCTTCAGCTCATAAACATATGGGCTGTAAAACTGCAAATAGTAGCTGTAAAACTTGATTGCATACAGAAGCTAAATCTCAGTTGATCCAGAGTTCATGTTAATCTCATCTCACTCCACATCTCTGTGGAACTTCTGCTCCTCCCACCTCTGCTGAGCTGCCGCTGAGAGTCCACTGACACGTTTATTCACAGCATCTGTGATTACTTGGTAAATTTGTTCAAATTAGGAACCTTTGGGAACCAATTTAAACACCAATCTGCAATTGTTTTGCTAGAGTTTTCACAAATTTTTCCCTTATGAAGACTGTTTTCTTATCTGACATGAACTGCTGGCCTCTCACTCTTACAGCTGTAGAACTGTAAACAGGTTATAGCCTATAGTGCTAAATAGAGACAAAGAATCATTTGTGCCTAAATTCTGAAACCCCAAACATTGTTTTGCTGTCTTTGCTGAGAAAAACACAAAATAAATCAAAGAATGAAAATTAAAAACCCTACACACGCACAAGAGCTAGAGAATGGAAATGGTGATTAAAGTATTTTCTATGCCAATTTTAAAGCTTGAATGGGAACGGTAAAAAATTCTTCCTGCAATCAACCTGCTATTCTACAGCTCCCGGTGGAGGGACTGGAATGATCCAACTAGTTTCACATCTGTGAGCAAGACCTGCTTGCCTGCATTAGCCTTTCCTCAGAAATAACAGTTAGCAGACAAGTCAGGAAAAAGTCATCTAAGGACATAAGTTTTGCTCTGCCTCCTTGGTATATGAATTATTCTGCTTGGTGCTTCCTATTTCAATGGAATGTCATCTACATGAAGTTACTGTCCACATTTCCAAAGGAGGGAAGTTTTATAACTCATCAAGGTTAACTGCTCTTCACACACACACACACAAAGATGAGTAAAAGGAAAAGGCCAGATCATTCTCATGCAGAACACACTAAAGCTGGAATAAAAATCAAGGAAGCCAAAGAGAAAGCTAAGAAATGAGCTACTTTTTGAACCAAAGAAATAATTTGAAAGACCAGGTTTACAACAGCTAACTCTGAAGCTTGTTTCTTTTGCTTTTAACAAACCGGCCTTGCCCAGGTTGACCTTACTTTTACTAAGGTGCACAAATTTGGCTGAGGCCTTCAGAGTTACTATTTTGCTGTTTGCTTTGGTACTGGGTTGTTTTGTTTGATTGGTTTAGGTTTTATTGCTGCTGCTGTTTTTACACATGCATTATTTATGTATCATTAAAATACCAAATATATATATCCATGTCAAAATCCTCTAAGACTACAACTACCAATTCCTTCACAACCAAAAGCATGAACCAATGGTGTTCCAAATGCCTCAGCTGAATATGACAATCAAAAAACTCACTTGGTAATAGTCCTATGTAATAGAGTTTGAGATTATAAATTAATTTCACAGTGAGACTCAGTGGAATATTTGAACCAGAAAAGGAAGAATAATTTTCCAGTGAGTTGCATAAAACAGTGGATATCCTGACCAGACTTCCAGGCATGATAGCAAGTGATATTTGCTATTACAATCCCATCTCCTTAGAGACAATCCCAATAGAGCAGAAAATAACTTATTCTAAATTAATCTTATTTAGGCAACACAGGTTAACTTTAGCTACTAATTAATCCCCCAAGAAACTTCCTTCTTCTGCTCCATGAATTGATAATCCATCATCATTTATGATTTTTCACTTGAACAAATAAGAGACTTACTATAAACCAGGGTGAAATACTTCATGGCAGATTTTTCCAGGACTGTGTGACTGAGAATGTTGATTATGAAGTTAGAACTTCTCATTCTATGTTTCAGGTTTGTAATATTTTTAAATTTTTTTGATGATTTTATGAAAGTTTAAAGTCAACCATTTTACAATTTGTCATATTCTTGCCTTGCCACAGACCAATTACTTAGAAAGCATTTAAAAATTGATAATATTCTAAAATTATAATATATAATAATTATGATAGATTAAATTCTTTATTATATTATACTTATTCAGAAACCCATGGCCCTTACAGACAGTCCAATACAGTTTTACCTAATTGGTCCTTCAATTAAATCACCATCACCATTGGCCAATTAAGAAATCACCCTTTGGTGAACAAATCTCCATAACTTGTTCCACCTGTGCACAACAGCAGGTGCAGCAAGTGAAGATAAGAATTGTTTATCATTCTTTACTCTGATCTTCTCACAGCCTTCCCCAGTACAATGCCTGGGAAAGGTTCTTAATACAGCCAACCAAAATCAGGAGATTAGAACAGAAATAATTTTGATTTCACTGCCTTCTGTAAAGGTGTATTTCCAGGCCCACTTTAAATATAAATACTGTAAAAGTGAAACTAGAAACTAGTAAATTTGTCACATTCTTCTGTGTTTTCATCTATTGTTTCCAAGGAAACATAAAACTAACTGTCCGGGTAAATAATATCTCACTCAGAGCTACCAAAATGCAACAAGGGATGGCAATGGCAAAAATAAAAGCAGCTTGTTTCATAGAATCACAGAATATTCTGGGTAGGAGACAAGCCTCATCAAGAGACAAAGGGAGGGGAACAGGAGGAGAGAGGTGGAAGAACAGATGACAGAACCCGACCATTGAGAAGGCAAAGGAGATGACATAATGTGAAAAATAGGGTTGCCACAGAGGTGAAACAATAAGACTGATCCCAAATGGAAATTGTATGACTATTTCCACCTTACAAGAGCTCCACAAATTTGCTGAAGGCAGGCAGGAGAATATTATCAGACCCTCTATTTTAAGATGGCATACTGAGACTTCCAGTATTGCCTGTTGTATATGGAGCTCCATTGGTTGAATGTTTTCTTTATCATGTTTAACTTTTCCATTAATCATGTGATTTTAAAAAAAATAATCTCTGTAACTAGAAAACTTAATAAAAGCTCAGCCCTAATATCTGTGTCATATGTTTGGGAAAAAAAGGTCCATTTTCCCCACAACAAAGACATTACTTCCCTGGACTCAAGCAGCATAAAGAGGTACAACATTCCCTTTAATTTCTCAGGGAAAACAGATAGTTAGACATTTGACCGCTACACCAGAAAGATTTTTTTCCTGTTATTATTATTATTATTATTATGGTTCATATTACAATTACAATTCTATCAGACAGAGCTAGCTGGCTCTGGATTTGTCTACAGCAGAAAAGGTTCTGTAGTAGCTTCCTATTATCTCAGAGTAATTACTCACACAAGTTTGGCCCTATTACTTTACTCATCTTTGATAGTATTCTTCTACCTAATTATTTTGCACTCATTTTCTAGTTTTCATGGATGTGGTCTGTTTGTCCTTGGAGTAATAGAGCTGTACCAAAGAGTTAACTCTCAATGCCAGGATTTAAGACTTAAAATAATGAGATGTGTAGGAGGGAGCTGAAAAAAAAAGGGAGTTTGGAACAGTAATATGACAAATGCACAAAGTATCAATTGCACATCTTAGTGCAATTGATACTTAAAAATTATTAAAAATAGGTAACTTATTTTCATTTCTACTTTTTATAGGTACAGACAAAAATGGAAGTTTTTGGGTTATGATTTTATGACTTATTTATTGAGTCACGGAGCCCCTCTAATAAGGGCTTTAGAACAAGCTAAAAGAACAAAATAAATGAGTATTCACATTTAATGGTAATTATGCAAGTTAGCTCTTTGTGCTATTATCTCCTACACAAAGATTAAGCAGAGGTGGTGGAAATTTCTGTTAAGGGTAAGAATGGAAAACATTGACAAAGTGGCAAAATGTTGAAATTTCTGCATGCTGAGTGTCACATCTTGGTGCCAACAACGTCACAGCCCTGTAGTCTCTTGACAAGGCATTGGCAGCATGGGAGCAGCATGCCCCATTCAACTGGGGCAGTGTGGTGGATCAAATTACTCTGAGGTAAAAGAGCTTTGAAAAGGATATTTTTAGGATGTTTTTCCCCCTCTGTTCCTTTCTTTCTCAGAGAAGTTGAAAACAAAGCTCAGCAAGAAATGTACAAACCTACCAGCCTGTTGAAAATGGACACAAAGCCTCAGGCTGAGTCAGAACTATATTTGCAGTGTTACTTTTTCAGCTTGTGGGTCTTGCAGAGTAAAGTAAACAGCAATAACTTTATTGGCATGACAAAGGCACGAGTCATTACAGGGCTAAAGAAAAAAAAAACAACAGAACTCCAGTGCTCCATCTTACAAGTGATACAAATTGTTGCATTTGCTATCTGAATAGCAAAATATTTACATACAGTAGTCGGAATTCATCATTTACAGTCTCCTGATGGGGGCTAACATTCCCACCCCTTGCCATGGTATTGGAACGATGGGATTGTGAGTAATGTCCAATACAGCAAAGACTGGGTATAAACTGGAGAAGACAGAATAGAAATTCCAGGCCAAAAGAAAATTGAACCACCATGTTATAAATTACTATTACTTGGCTGACAGAGCTGCTCTTACTCAACGGGGCTAAAATCCAGAGCTATGATGGGAAATTACTTAATTGAAAGCTTGACATAAGCTAATATGTTACACAATTATACAGAGCACCCTTCAGAGGAGGAGGAGATGAATATCACTGCAGAGTCCCTCGGTAGGGCATGTCTGGAGCCCAAAGGGTTGTAAGAAAACACTTGCTACTGGTAGGCAAAGCAGCACTTCCTCTCACATGCAGGGGTCCTAAATTTAAGATGCCTGGAAACAGCAGAGCAGAATATTGGTGAGACAAACATCCTAGGAAGTGAGCTCTGGACACTGATAGGTGACATGGAGCTTCATTTCACCTGGCTCTGCATCCTCAGCCCTTTAGCTTCATCCCTTTTCACCACTTCATCACTTTCTTCTGATAAGCACAGGATCTTCAGGAGAAATCCCTAAGGATATAGGGTAAAGCTATTATTCCTGGCATGAAACAAAAAGGAAGTATCTTATTTCATCATTCACTTTAATAAGACCAAAATTCCACTTTGTTTAATAAAAATTAATAAAAAATTAATCAAGTAAGACTCATTTGAAAATCTGAGGTGATTGAGTTTAATGCTAGAGTATTCATTGCACAAACTACTCTTGTGCAAAATTGCCAGCTATTTTAGCCACGCTCCAAATTTCATTGGGAGCTTTTATTTTTAACTTCAGCAGTTTTCATGATACACTCCAAATTATTATGTTTTCATAACCAGTTAAATTATTATACATTGAGTACAAGGTGGTTTCATTTTATTTTATACTACATTTTATTAATGTAAGTGAAGACCAGCTGTGTTTCTTACAGCAGATTTATTAGGGAACAAAACATTACTTAGGAGGAAGAGAACACAAAGAACAACTGAAGTTGTTGCCTGACCGCTGGACCAGAAATATATCAAGCTGATAAAACTCAGTTTTGAGAATTATATTTTAGGGGAAGAACAAATGTCCAATGAGGAAGTTTTCAGGGCAGTGTAAAGCTGTCACACCTCAAAAGCTGGCAGAGCAGGTCTCTCAGTAGAAAGGTGCTGCTGCAGGAGGAGCAGGGGCAGAATCACATTAGTGGAACACCTTCAAGTTCTTCCACAGACTAATGCACATATGTTTCATCTTTGATCTTGAGAGGACCAGGAGATTGTGGTAGGACACAAGCAGGAGAAACAAAGCAACCCCCTATTCCCCTCTGCATTGTTTCTCCTCAGTTGGAAAGTTTCAGACTTTAGATCTTTACTACTTGGCCACTTCCAGCTGCTTGGCATTCTAGCTCCCTGCACCTCACACAGCTGATAAACTTAATAGCTTTTTCTCCAGCTTTATTGCAAATGGTGCTAGTGATGAAAAATAAGTGCTCTTACACAGTACTAATTTGCAGACAGAAAGAGTCAAGAAAGAGGTTACTGATATAGATGTGAGCAACTCCATCCCAAGAGGAAATGCAATCAATATAATTCCATTTCCTAAACTTAATTAGATTAATTTTGTGTTTAGTAGTAATATTTTAAAAGTCCACCTGCTTAATTCTCACTAACAATCCCCAGCAAAACCATATGTACATTAAATACATCCATTGTGATAATCAGAAAGTTAAAGTTCTGTGTCTTCTTTCACCCCACCAGCACACTTGAAGACACCTTTCTTAAGCCCATCAGTCATTTTAGCACTGCTGTCAGACACATTTAGATGAATATGGGTATCCAGGTGAAGAGGAAAGGACATAGCCAGAGAGCTCAGGCTAACTGCAATGTTAAAAAAAATCCAAACCCAAGCCAAACCAGAAACATTAACTTTAGGTGTCAATTAGAAGTATAAATGATAAGTAAGGCCAAGCATCCTTTAGAATCAGAGCTGTGAGTACTGCAGTTACCTAGGTAACCTTTGCTTCTTCTATTTAGGATTTCATCCATGTACAGGGACAGGAAAAACAAATGAGGGTTCTTAGAAGCTATTCAAGTCTGTATAACTAAAGCCATAATATGACTACATGTCTACATGTAGTGTAGTGTAGTGTAGTAATGTAGTGTGACTACACTTCATTGTAGAATTTAGTGCAATTTCTCCCTCTTTTTGCATTGCTGTGGTGAAGGAAGCACAAGAGAAAGTTCTTGATTTATGGCCAGTGTAAATCTGTGAAGGGACCAATGACAGGCTGCACAGAAACTGATTTGTCTGGGAGCCCCAGAAGGGTTTGCTGAGCACCAGGAGATTAGCAGGTCTCACTTACCCTGGAGACAAGAATGTGCCTTCAGCACTGATAAGCACTCAGAGACTATCAGCTGCTGCTTGCTGTGTTTTCATAGAACTGCTCAGATTATCTCCACAGGGAGGCTGAGAGGGACAGAAGCTTTATCTGTGTGAATTCTGAGATTTCAGCATGCTGCAGGAACTGAGCAAACCACAGGATTTGTGAGACTTCTCCCCAAAACAGAGTTATAAAGGACAGTACAAACGCTGTTCTCACACAATAAACTGTCTGAAGCTATTCAGAGGTATCCTTTACCACAAATCTAGTTCTCATTGTTTCTTAGTTACATTCCTGTATTTCTGGTGTTTCTATAACTTATCAATATGTAAGTGTTTACCTGAAGATTGTGAGCACACGTGCTGTTGTGTACCTCCACCTCCAAAAGAGTATTACAGTTCCAAGTACACCACAAGCATATTAGCTATTCAGAAACATTAATTTATTAACCATTTCTGCACTTTAACATCCTGTTAGGATTCTTTACCATAGTTCCAACTCTTCCCATAAAACCTGAGGAGCCAAGGGCACAACTAGCCATCTACCACCAAGAAATAAGGACCAAAAATTCTACTGCCATTTTTATGTGAAAATGGTACTGAAATTCTACTGTTAGTCAATTCAGATATTGAGATATAAACATACAGACAGAAAAATAAATCCAGGAATTTAAATAAAGCTAAGCAAAAGGTGAAAGGGAAGGCATAATGGGACAGCCTTATAATAGCTTTCCAGGGCAATATTCTTCCCACAATGTTTGATACATCGTGCTAAGAAAAGTCTGGTTACACTAGAAGGACATGTTAGTTTTCACCGAAAACATGACTGGTACAGCGTGATCCCCACATTCCTCCTTACCTCTGGTTTTTTCATCCTCTTTTCATTTTAAACCATTTGCTACCCCAACAGACTGAATTAATTTGGCTGGATGTGCCTCTGACTACAGTGGTCTCTGTGAAACCCCAGCCTCAGTTCAAAAAGCACAGCACTAGGCTTCCTTCCTCCTTTCCTTTTCCCTTTCCTTTTCCCTTTCCTTTCCTTTCCTTTCCTTTCCTTTCCTTTCCTTTCCTTTCC
>QUSF01000014.1:2454226-2490186 GCA_003676055.1 Chloebia gouldiae
TCCTTTCCTTTCCTTTCCTTTCCTTTCCTTTCCTTTCCTTTCCTTTCTCAGCAGGACCCCTCTGCAGCAGTGCCCCAGCAGCTCTGAGATGAAACCTCCTGAATCCCAGGGAGGCAGCAGGATTTGCCTGGAGGACACACTGCAGCTGCTGAGACACAGCCGTAGTTTGCTCATTCTGTGTTCTGTGTTGGAAAGCAGAAACAAGAAGCTTGTAATGCTGCTCCATCACTTGTCTTCAGCTGTTCATTGGGGTGGAATATTGTGGATAAAGGCTGACATTAGTAAGACAAGTGACTGGAACTATAATTAATAGAATAACCTTGCTCTGTCCTAGAGGAATCTGATGACAGCATTTCCTGATAACTGATCTTTTTTTTCTGATGAAAAAATTTACCTTAAGTTTTATGTACCAACATGGGAAAACTACAGGTGGAGCACATCTTGCAACAATTCTTTTTTATTCTCTCTACAGAGCAAAATTATGCTCCAGTTTACACAAAGTAAAAATCCATCTCTTGATAGAGAGAATTTTTATGTTAATTTATGTATTTTATTTACTGTTATTTATCCCTGGAGAGCCTGAAGTCTTGTAGTTAAAAGCAGATGAAAATTACTTTGTTAGCTTTTTCCTTACAAGCACATAAATCTCATTACATATAGCAAATATTTGTCTCTAGAGAAAACAGATTTAAACCTCCCCTGAGATTATAAAAGCTCCACTAAAGCGAGAAGCAACACAGAGCCAAAATGACATCTAAGCTAAATGACATCTACCCCAGTCCCCTGTGAAGTGGCCAATTCTTCTCACGCCCTCCAGGTTTGGGCAGTGTCCCTGCTGCACCACAGGGCAAGGCATTGATTTTCTCAGGGCCAAGGACCCTGCCCCTCCTCGCCCTTTGTAGCCCAGCGTGTCAGGCACAGGATTTCAGCACCCTGGGCAGAAACCTGCTGGCAGCCACCTCCAAACCATCCTCCAGGCAGGAGGGTGGCCAGGAGATCCCCCCCACACTGGGGATAGCAAAAGGAGAGCACCGGGAACGAGCAGACATCTAGAATATCTGGCGTTTCAAGAAAGCCTGAACATCATAGAACACAAAAGGTCGTCTTTAAATGCCCTGAGGTAGTTATAAAGGGAATAATGAACTGATATTGCAGCAAAGAGGTTCAGAGGGTAAAGAGGTCTTGGACTAGGTTTCTAGAAGGGTCTGGACTTCAGTTTTGAAGGGCTTTGATACCAAATTGGGTTACTGCATGTTATGGATGCAGCAGAGAGATCTGACTTGTGAAAAACCCATCTGATCCAACCCTATTCAAGTCCCTAATTCCTATAGCTATTTTTTTTTCCTTTTATTCAAGACATTTTGGTTCTACTCACTAATCCTTTCCCTAACTTTTCATGGAGGTATATGCACCCTATTTCCCCTTTAATTTTCTGTTGCAAATCTTACTGAAACAGTCAAATTTTTTTTTTTAAAAAAAGTACATGAAAGGCATTTGAAGTCAGCAAGATCAAAACAAATGTGAAATGTTTATGTTTGAATGTTTTCTGAAGTTTGTGTTGTTTAAAAGGGAAAAATAAATCTCACAGAGATAAGCAATTTAGGGCATTTTCTGAGGACTGTTTCCCACAAAATTGTCTGCAGCTACTGTTGAAATTGAGAATTAGCTCTATCCTTTCCAGAGATGTGTTATTCTTTTGTGCTTTTGTTGTACCCCTCTACTAGAGACAGCACCTGGCAGCCTGCAGACAGACACTGCTAATCTTTATTACAGGAAAATTACATCACTGACTCCAGAAAGTCTTTTTGCTGATGGGCAACTTAGATAAATTCCATCTCCAATGTATAGCCTCACATTTTTATCTTTCCTAGCTTCATGGAGAAATTCACAGCTTTCAGGGAATATTTTTGACAGGATACAGATCAGACTGGGGAGAAGTGGAAATTCAGACTTCTATCATGATGGTTTTTGTTCTCACTGGCTACTGATGGAGCTCTGTGAGGTTCCTCTAGTCCTAAAGGCACTGACACCATAACTGTATGCAAAAGAAGCTTGATGCTAAATTGTGGAGACAGACTTGCAGAACTGCTTTTTGTCAAAGGTTTGTGATGTTCACTAAGGGCAGAAGGCTAGAAATGTGGCAGCTTAGCTTAATTTGTTTAGTTTTCATCCCTTCCTTGTTTGGAGTTCTACAAAGAAGCACTAAAGAGACTAAGCATCATCAATTAAAAACTATTTAAAATATGTGAGGTAGCCTAAGCTTTATGCTTCTGCTGGTTTGAGGCTCTGCTCTTCATAGCAGCTGCCAACAGCTTCTCCAGCTCCCCATTTAGATAAAATCACCTTGTCAGCACTTGCCTGCCAATGAATCTCTGATAACACCAGCAAGTAATTCAGTACTTCAGGAGCCATTTTTTGATCAGCATCCATGAAACTGTAACTTTTTGTTATTTTGGCATACTCCAAGCCACACATTTTTTACTTTCTATTCAGAACTCATAGCCTATGTCTCCTAAAGCACTTTCTTCTTACCACAATCCCTCATGAAACCACAGGGATAAATTCTGCTTGCAGGCAAATCTCCATGGAAGCCAAACCAATCACATAAAATTGCACTGAAGGACAGATTTTGGCACACTGTGAAAAGTCAGTCAGAACAGCTGGAATAATATAGCAACTAAAACAGACATTTTATTTACCACACAGGCAAATTGTTTCAATTTGATTTGCAAATAAAATCAATTTCCAGGCTGGGATAGGATTTTCTAACAGGAAGGGATGTGTGTTCCCAACACAATGATGTGGTCTCCTCTTTCTGCTTTGGTCCTCAGTGCATACATGAATGCCAGCAGTGGAAAGCAAAGTTGTGAGGTATGAAAGAATGATTCCATTATCTGAAGTTTTACAATTGCTACATTCTCCTATCAGTGTTCTCTGCCAACCCAGGGTGCTTGGCTGACATCCAAGTTCCTGGCATATCCAAGCACACAGAACAAGAGGCAGCAGGCAGAAACTGATGCACTGGCTGTTCCACCTGAATAGGAAAAAGAACTTTTTCACTGTGCTTGTGACAGATTGCCCAGAAAGGGTGTGGTGTCTCCCTCCCTTGAGATATTCCAGAACCATCTGGACACAATCCTGTGCCATGTGCTCTGGGATGACCCTGCTTGAGCAGGGTGGCCCACTGTGGTCCTTTCCAACCTGATCCATTCTGTGAGTCTGTCATAACTGGTGGTCTCCAGAACCTCAGTTCTGAATGTAGTTTTAGTGCGTTGTCCAACACTGCATCTATCATGACCTGTTCCCAACCATTTGTGCTTAGTTTTAGTAAAGTGTCCTGTGCCTTTAATTAATGCAAAAAAACCTGACAGCAACCAAGAGAAAAATATGTCTAAAGAAAGAAAAAGGTAGTTTTGAAGTTCTCTGCCTACTCTTTTAATTCAATTCAGTGCCGTGCATGTGGGAATAAATTAATCAGATTTCAGTCATTTGTGTGTTGACATTAAAAAATACTGTTTAAGGGCTTATTGAGTCTGGAACCCAGTTTTTGAATTAAACAATAAGATAATTTTTTAACTAACAGAATCTGCAAAATATCAAACATTAGATGTTAAAAAAAAAAAGTGAGAGGTGTTATTATGCTTCAGCAATAAAATCTCTCTCAGTAAAGTTAAAAACAAAACCAAGATTGATATTTTGATTCTGCACGTAGGCTGGGAGAAAAGGAGTGAAGTAACGTTAGATCAAAAGGGAACTAAGAATATTCAGCCCATTCCAGCTGTAGTAAAATGGACCTTCAAGTACTGTTTTACTGCAGATGATACTTTATTGAACTGTAATAGCAAAATGCTGATAAAGAGCATAAATCTTTATAAGAGAATAGATAAACAGCAGAATAACACTGCTTCTGCTTCAGATGCTGTGACATATTAGGAAACGAGCAAGAGAGGAAGAAAAGGAAGGGTAGAGAATGTGTCCACTGAGACTTGTGTGCTCTCAGGATGGCACAACTCAGCCTCTGCAGCAATTTCAGGTGCCAGTCAGAAAACATTAGCCCAGGCTGAGATCTGTGTTGGTGAGACTCCTGATCCACGGGACAGCTCGAGCAGGCAGAGCTCAGCTCAGCCACGTTCAGATCAGCCAGCTCAGGGGTCCACTCCGAGCAGACAGCAGGGACTGCTTAGAGGCACAAGCTCAGAAGTGCAGCCTGGCTGAATGGGGACTGGCCTCTCTAATGCTCCAAAATCTGCCCTGTGATCTCAGGAACCAAAGGTTCACCTTTCAGGTGTGACCATGCTGTAGCAGCTTTGATTTACACTTTCCCTAGTAGCCATAATGCTAAGCAATGAGGAGGTGAGAAAGGTCATTTTAGAAAGGTTTTTGAAACTTTCTTTGTAACTAAAAATGAAATTTTAATATCTTTGGGGATTAAATATTATAAATGTGTTTGAATCAAGCAGGAAATTTAATGCCTGTAAATCTCAAATGATAAGCAAATATGGCTTGTGTGAAGTATGGCTTGCATATCTTTTACTGGAACACAGATTTCTACCTCCCACAAGACTGAAATATTTAAGTTACCAAGAACTTTGTATTTTGGCAATATCTGTATAACAGATATTTCTTTCATCAGTTATTTTTATTGCATTAGTAAACAAGAGTTACTCCTTAAGGGAAATTCAACTCCAGGATTTTTCTTTCAAAAGCTGTCATGAGAATCAAAGAGACTGACTGTACTTGCTATTTAATTTTTTATTACTTATTTGCATCACTAGAGTCTAACTATGTTTATGAAATTTAATCTACAAAGAAGAGAAAACTCACTTTGTGTGAGACTGTCCAAGTGATTTCCTGCTGGGAAATCAGTGTTCAAGTTTTGTATAAGCAGTGTTTGCAGGAGTCAGCATTTCACTGGGTGTTTTTTCATGAGCAAGAAGTTTAACAGTCAATATTAGTGATGAGAATATCTATCTGATCATCTTGGTATTACCAAGAGATGATAGTGGAAATAAATACCCTGTAGTATTTCACACATGGACATTACATGCTTAAAAATATGAAATAAATTAAGCTCAAAGCATTATCTCCAGATTTTTTTTTCCAAAACAGTTGAAATTCTTGCTTGGAAAAAAAGGATCATCCAAATTTATTATTTGGATAATAGCTTTCAGCTGGATAAACCACTTGGAAAGAAAGACATCCAGAACATCTTGCTCACCTAGTTTCCACAAAGCCTTCACTTCCCTAATTTCAAAATTATTCTTTGAACCACCTAAAGCAAGCAGCTCCAGACTGTTTCTTGGTGGCTGCAGAAAGCCCAGTGCTCTGGAATCTGAGTGCTGGATGATTCACACTTCAGAACAGGAAAACTTAAATGAGTCACTAAAAGAGGGAGTCTTTTTCCTGACCTCTCAGTGCAACTAAGGAAAGACAGAAACACTTTAACAAGTGAAGCATTTCCCGAAACATTCAAGAGGCATGGTTATGTGCTTTTCCAAAGAGGAACACTTCTTATTCAAGTACCCACTGGGGCATCACATTTAACGCTCTCAGATCAGGGCTAGTGACATTCCTCCCTGCCAAAATAGGAGTGGCTTTTTCAAATACCTGTGAGCACAGAGGTGTCTCTGTAAAACCACTTTCCTCAGGAATTCAGTCACTGCCTCTATTTCAAAACTCAGAAATGCTCAAAGCACAAGATTCCTTCAAAGCCACTTTTCAAAGATTTTCCTATTACAGAAGCAGCATGCTCCTTCTGTAGCAAGTAAAGGCATGGTCCTTTTTATCTCTTCCTCATGAAGATCTTAAATACCAGATACAAAGATAGAGATAAAACATGTAGAAATTATCATGGTGATAAAGCCAGAGCTTCTTGGGGGAGAAAGGGAGAAGGTCAACCTGTGCAGCAGCATCTCAAAAATCACTGAAACCTCATTTCCCACAGATGATCATAAAAAGTTTCTTCCAATAAGGAAATATGTGGCCTGTGATTGTAATATTTCTTTCAGAGAAGGAAGCTGTGACCTCAAATATGTAAGCAAAGCCTGAGACCTCCAAACCGTTCTTGCATTTAGAAGCAAAATCTCAGTCCAATATGAAATCATGGTCTAAATAATTCATCAAAACCTGAAAAGTAACATCATGTTAAATGTCAAAAGGCTGATGTATCTGGGAATAAATGTGGTTCATTTTATTCCACTTATCATAGGGTAATAGAGAGCTCAGAGACTGTAGAAATGACAAGCCAGCCAGTTTATCTGTTCCTTAGCCAACTGCTCCGCAGTGCCCACAGCCTGGCTCTGCAGGAACGCTGCAGCAGCCCAGAGGGCTGGGGAGAGAGGAGCCAGTGCTGTTGTTTGCTAGGAACTGCTAACAAAAGAGCAGTGCTGAAATGAATTTGTGGAGTGATAATGTCTCTTGCTCTCATCACCTCACAAAGAGTCAGCCTTGATGGAACTCACTGACAACACTGTGTCTCAAAAAATTGCCAATAACTTTGAATGATTCCATATTGTCACAGCAGTTAAGTGTCAGAGGGTGTCAAACTGATAAAACTGCTGTGTTAAATGTTCAATTATTCTTTTAAGTGAAGGAAGTTATTTTCCCTGCTGGTTGTGCAGTATGAAAATGCACACAAATAAGTCTGATAATCACCAAACTGACCTTTTTAAAAGGTCAATTTTGTAGCAGCAAAGCACAAGTAGATACATTGTTGGGGGTAGGAGACATGTTACACAGTGGAAACGAGTAATTAGGCTGTTCTCATGATGAAAATGCTGTTACAAGAAAACCCAAGCAAGTCTTCTGTGAAATAATCACATATAAATATTAGATATAGGTGAAACCCAACTAGCATGTCTTGTTCTATACTGTTCACTACTATGCCCTTGCCTCTAATGTCACATAGTCAACTTTCAGATTTCTGGAATGGAAAAATCAGCTTAAAGTAATTAACAGAGTGCAGTAAATCAGAGTCAATTTCAATGGCCTTGTGATCACTTCAAGTTACAGTGTTTGATTTTGCAGTCTGGTCCTGAGTCACATTGCTGTCTACTGGAAGCATTTGTCCCATTTAACACTGGGAGGAGATAGCAGCTTTTATCTAATTAGATTATTTTTAATATGTACTTATGCCTCTTATGCCTCCCATGTTAGTATTATTTTTTCACCCTTTCCAGTGCTGTCCTAAAACCCAAATCAAAATAAGTAACAGAGGATAGCACACTTTTCTCAGTGGAATAAAACACTGATACATCCTTTTACAGTATTCAAACTTTTGAAACCTGTTTCTCCCGAAGTTCAGTGTTATATTGTAACTGCTATATGTGCAACAAGTTAAAAAAACCTCTAATATGGCTAATTTCAAATGCATCTACTTCTATAAATTCCTGGGTTTAGTACTTGTGTAGTAGCTGCCTGTCTCTCCTGGGAACGTGATTCTATGATCCCTCTTGAGATCAGTACTAATTTCCACATTGGCATGGGCACGCAGAAGTACCTGATTAACACCAAGCAGTCAAACTTAATGTGGTATTTAAATATAGATTTATAACCTCGTTTTTTTTTCACCAATCCTTCTTCCTTAGAACACAAACCTAGATATCACAAGGCTATAAGCAAGGAAAAACTTAATTTGTACAGCAACCGTGATTCTCTTTTCTTCTGAAAAGAAAACCATATTCTATTTCCAGCTGCTTTTAAGGCTCCTGTCAAACACTCTCAAGTAACTCCGTCAGGTCAGCTTACTTCCACGCTTCTATTCTTTAAGAAATTGAATCTGTAGATTGCCCAGGGACATGTTGCCAGCTAAGAACCTTTCAACTGGCTCATCAGACTACAGCCTAAATCAGAGGTCGCAGAGGGGAGGATTAGTGTTTGGTGTTCTGCACAGAGCCCGTGCAATCACGTCTGGTGTTGCTTTGAGGCAGAGCAAACGCGCTGCGCTGTGAAGGAGCGGCGGAGCAGGAGCATTTCAGGGATACAGACCGCCCGCCCTGAGCCCATGGCTGCAGGGCCGGGACTGGGCCGGGGGCAGAGAGCGCTGCAGGGCCGGGACTGGGCCGGGGGCAGGGAGCGCTGCAGGGCCGGGACTGGGCCGGGGGCAGAGGGGCTGCAGGGCCGGGACTCGGCCGGGGGCAGAGGGGGCTGCAGGGCCAGAGAGCGCTGCAGGGCCGGGACTGGGCCGGGGGCAGAGGGGGCTGCAGGGCCGGGACTCGGCCGGGGCCAGAGAGCGCTGCAGGGCCGGGACTCGGCCGGGGGCAGAGGGGGCTGCAGGGCCGGGACTCGGCCGGGGGCAGAGGGGGCCGCAGGGCCGGGACTGGGCCGGGGGCAGAGAGCGCTGCAGGGCCGGGACTGGGCCGGGGGCAGAGAGCGCTGCAGGGCCAGAGAGCGCTGCAGGGCCGGGACTCGGCCGGGGGCAGAGAGCGCTGCGGGGCCCCGCTCGGGCTCCTTTAGCGAGCCGGGCCCCGCAGGCCGGCCCGGCCCTCCAGCCCTCGGGCGGGCTCCAGCGCGGAGCCCCGGCGCCCCCTCCCGGGGCCGCGCCCGCACTCACCTGCGCCCACCTCGCGTGAAGCACGCCCAGCTTCTCCTCTCACAGCGCGAATCGGGTGTCAACCGTGGGCAAATACTTGTATCGTCTACGGAAAGCTGTCCTACTACTGATCATCCCGAACAGCCTGCTCCCTTTTTCACTTTAACTGAACAAAGTCAGCCCCTGCTCATCAGCTCTCTGATCAAATGATGCCCCCTTTGATCCCTCTGGACCACCTTGTTTTCTTTAGCCAAAGATGAAGGCTTGACCTCTATAAAATAGTGTCCTCACATTTTCTTTCCAGAAGCCTTCACTTTGTCTGTAACTGGAGTGCCATAAATACGAAAAAAAAAAAGGTTCACCAAAAAGGAGCTGAAGTTGAGGCAAGCAATTTTTTCAACATTTTAGAATTTAAAGCTATACAAGTATCAATGTGCACTCATTTCTTCCCACTCAAAGTCAAGGTAGATAGGCTGCATTAAAAAAAAAAGCAATTTACACCATTCCCCACAGGCATAGCTCTTACTGCATTATGAGTAAGTTATGAACACTTCCAAAGACACTCTTTGTAGTAAACAAAAAAAGTTTCACACACAAGGTTTTTTGAACTTGACAATTTTAATGGAGTCAGAAGAATTCTATACAACTATATACAGATTTTGAAGCATGAGTAAATATCTACTGCTTCCTACATACGACAAGCTGGAATAATACAATGGGAATAGGTCCTAGCTAAGAAATATATAAACAAACTTTCGCAAGGTTATTTTGCTATTCTTGATCGCAGCCGTCGCTTGATGATTAGATGGTCACTTTCCTTCTTTTGCTCTAAAAGGATCTGAAAAAGATTGATTAAAATATAGTTATTCAGCATTTCTTCACAGACAAATGACATTCACCTTTTAGACTTGTGTGCCCAACAGAACCATTTTTTCCAGAATCTATTTCCAGAGTTTTGCCTGAGTCACTCTGCTGAAATTTCCTGAGAGAGTGGTCAGTCAGAACAAGCTGGCCAGGCAAGTGGTGTAAACACCATTTCTGGAAGTGTTCAAAAAAATGTGTGAATATGGCCCTTGGGAATATGGTTTTGTGGAGTTAACCCAGTGGTGCTGGGTTAGCAGTTGGGCTCAGTGGTCTTGGAGATCTATTCCAGACTTAACAATTCTATGATTCTATTACCTTTTTTTGTCAGGGGTCTCCAGGACAGAGAGACAAACTTAGTGCATCATGATAAGCAACAAATTCTATAAACAAAAATATCCCATTTTTACTGGAACAAATCCCAAAGTCCAAAGAGAAATATCTGAATGCAGATCTCACTTCTAGAATCTAATATTCATTTTCTGATACAGGAAGTGTCCAGAAAACATTCTAAGCTTAAATTTCCCTAGCTTTCTCTGACTTTCCTGGGATTCAGTCTTGCACCACTTCTTTCACTTCCAAGCTTCTTAGCTCATTTTGCTTAGCACTTCTGCCATTTTCTTCTTCCTCTTACGGACAGCATTGTGGGTTCTGCTGAATCCATTGATACAATTTACAAAAAATTCAATAGGCTACTTTAATATGGGCAAATGCTTACCATAGCATGGGGAGAAAGGATGGAACAGAAAGAAGAGATGTACTTCCAGCAGAGCAGAAGAATGCTCAGCACTACAGTTACAGTCTAAACCACAAAGTCAGATTTTGAAACAATACATCAAACTCTGGCCTTCAAGACTCTTAGACCAGCTTAGACAGAGCCACAAAATTAAAACACATCCAGAAGGCTATTTAGACTGTACTTTGAAAAGCATGGATGTATCCACAAGCTATTATGCCCAAGTATCACCTGGGTATAAATGGAATTGAAAAATACATTTGCTGTTCTCACCTGTGAAGTTAATTGTACATGCAGACCTTTATTGTGTTTCAATCATGTAATTCCAAATCTGTGGATACCTTCTTGCTCTCTATTTCTGTTCTCCCTCTATGCTACTTATTTATATATATATATATATATAATATATATTATTACACACTTGGCTGAACTGCAACTACTGAAAAAACAAATTAAGACTTGACTGCTGTAGCAGTGAAGAAAAAGTAATTCTGCACACACTACAAGGTATCTGTGAATCCAGATGTCAAGGTATCTCTATGATTGCTGTATCACCAATACAATCAGCAAAGAAAGACATGTGAGAAAACAAAAAAATAAATAAAACAGCAGAAAGTAAAGACCAATAGGAATGGTTAGGTAGAAAAAAATATAAGTTGCTGCTTTCAAACCTCTTCTGCAACTTGATTAGACTTTCAGGTTTGTCTTTTTTCCCTAATAGTTAATTTTAATTTAAGATTACAGAAAAACATCACAGTGGGCAAAACAGGAATCTTAATCACTTACAGAAGAACCAGGGATATCCAGAGGGCAAGAAATGTCAGTTGAATACAGCTTTCTCTTAGCTCGTTTTGGCTTAAGCTCGTTTTCTTTCACATTTTCTTGTTCTGCAGACTTGGGAGAGCTTATTGTCTCAATAAGTTTCTTTGCTAGAAGACAGATTTTATCATAAATACATGCCAGGGTTCAATGAGCCTCAAAATTAATGAATAAAGTAGGCTTTATTTATACAGTTTAAAAATTAAGCCAGTGAAAACCAACATTCAAATATAAAAATTCAGAACTGGTATTTGACTACCAGTTTTCTGTAGCTGGAAGCAATTTTCTGTAGCTTAGGGTGCAAAAATTTAAAGGACACATTTAAATAGCACATTAAAAATCAATTAGGATTCAGATCTCACTGAGATCTCACTTAAAGACTAGTAAGTTGAACAACTGGCTTAAGTGTTGTGCTGACAGAAGCACAGCGTAGTCAATTTTTTCTATACCTTTTTATAGAGCTAGTACTTGTTTGATTAAACTATAAAAAGAAATGCACTAGAAAAAATAAAAATAAAAAATATGCAATACTGCTATACAAAGAGGGAAACAATACATGACATGGTAATAAAGGTTACAAACCAGAACTCATTTGCTCAAACTGAGTATTCAAATTAAGGATGAAATTTTCAATAGTCTGAGTTTGGCTTCCCTTGATAATAATAAATACTGTAGCTCTTGGAACCAATATGACAAACAGAAATTTAAAAAAATTCACAAAGTTATTATCTAGACTGTATTACGTCAGATAATTTAAGATGTACTCTGTAGCAAGACAAGCTTTCATGTTGGTACAGTTTATTTTAACTGTCCACATGAAAAAATGACCAACTTTGTTTAAAACAAATAATAGTGTATTTTAGAATTAAACACTAGTGATTCCTTGTGTTCCCTGCTAATTTTTTTAAAAGCACAGTAACCCAGAGATCATTCTTATTGTAGGAAAGAATAAAAACATATCTTTCAGTCCAAGCAACCTTCCCAAGGCTATACCTAAACTTAAAATCCATTCATTGCTCTATATTTAGTTTAATGAAGTCTTCCAAATATTTTCATGAGTCACTGGCTTTCAGATTTCATAAAATTAAAATACATCAAAAAACATTAACAAAGTTTCCACAGGAACAAGGGATTGGTTGGAGAACAAGGTAAGATTTGGAGTTTGGATTCAATCCTTGATTTTTTTCACAGCAGCAGAGCAAGTTTCTAAATCTGCCTTTACATGTAAATAAGTAAAGTGTAACTCCAATATTTTGGGCCTAAAAGTTATCACTGAGTTGATGATAAATATGCATGTACTTCACACTGCATCTTTCATTCCACCTGGTTTATATTTCACACTTAACCTAAGTTTTAGAATTATGTGGTCCTCACAACCAAGGCAATCTTTTCTTTTTTGCCATTCTACAGCAGCCAGAGAATAGGAAATAAGCCTTATTTATACTGTACACACCTTTAGAATGAATAATAGTAGGAGAGCTTTGGAAAAAATCACCAATTTTCTGTAGCGTCCCATCTTTCTTCTTAGCTGACTTTTTATTTAGAGTAGATTCTTGTCTTCTTAAGGAGTATTCTTTTCTAAGAGATTGTGCAGTGGCCATCTGTACAGAAATACAGGGTCATTGTTTAAGATGAAAAATTACTTAATCCTCAAGTTTCATTTCATTCTATTTTACTTCAGTGTAATTTTCAAGCTGACACATTGAGCTTTGTTACTGTCACCTTTGTTCAATTTAGTAATGATAGCACTACAGCAAGTAATGTAGACAATCTCATTTTATACATAGAAGAAAGAAAATAACTAGTTTCACAGAATACACTTAAGAGCATGAGTCATACAGGAAACAGGAGTTTTCTTTTTTTTAAAGGCAGATTGAAAGTATTTTACTAGATAAGCTAATTATAATTATATTGTATTAATTATATACAAAAGAATCTGATGGGGCAAATAAGTGTCTCACTCTCTGAACCTGCCCAGGTTACTACTATGGCCTAAAATAATCTTTTTATAGTTGCAATATACGTGGAAAAACTTTAGTTTTACTTCAAAGGCATTGCCTATAACATCACACTTTAATAACATGCTCAAGGTAGTCTTTTTAAACTACTCAATATGCAACATCCTTCCCCTTTGAATCACTGCACACTACAGCTGGGACACTACTTGGCAAATACAGACCCTTTGGCTTGTAGAGTTTAGTAGAAAGACACCATAAATGTTAAAGAATCCTGTTGAAATACATAGGTAAAGATTACCTTCTGCACAAGAATATTTGCTCTTTTCACAAGACTACCTTTACAGAAAAGGCTAAACTAACTTCAAAAATGGAACAAAATCAAACCGTTTTTTTGGTGCTAGTAGAAGGTGAGTCAGCCATAGCAGGTTTTGCATTTCTCTTGTTCTCACTCTTCACAAAATCCTAAAGAAAATTAGAATAAATTATAATTGATACCAATGACTGCCTAAACCAACAGAAACTATTTTATAGAACTGATCTGTTATCCCACAGATCAGAGCTGGAGACAGCAAGAAATGGCACTATCTGGGAGAGAGAAATGTAAAAGGTAAAGAGAAAGTGCAAATCAGGCACAAGGTCTGGATCAGCAGCAGTCTGATTTCTGGCATTATTCAACAAAGGCTAGAGACACACCACTTGGGAGACATGGGGCTTAAATGGTACCCTACATACATCCCTGGGATCTCAGCAGAAAATAAGAAGTTAGTTTTAATAAATAATCAGTGTAATAAACTGAAAAGCTACACAACAGATTTTGTCAGTTGGTTGAGTTCACCTCATTCATCTCTACACTCTTCCTTTTCCTTCTTGACTTGAGCATTTTAACCGTAACTGGTGAGGTGCTGCCCTGGTGCTTCACCTCCATCTTATGGGGTTGCAGAGGTGTGAACTGGATTTCCATCTCTGGTTTTGGGAACCGACTCGTTTTTTCATCCTCTGTGGACACTTCAGTAGAATCAAGGACAATTTCAGAATGGTCCTGTAGGTATGTGGAAAACGTAAGAAAACAAGATTTAAACTATAAGTTAAATACTATATAATGCATATCACCCCCCATCTCCCAGTCAATTGCAAAGGAATTCCAGCTGATAGCTTTCAGAACACTTAAAACAGAAGTGAAGAAATCAACTACAGCAGAGTTTAAGACTTATTATCTAAAACCCTTTTTGTTAAATTTTGAACTGTTTCGTATCCATGATCACAGAATTTTCCTCAGCCTGATACTTTGTTTCCAAGTATTCTTTCCTCAAGGGCAGAGGCCCTTAGTGATTGCTTCCGTCTTAACTCTGCTGCTCCTTAGGAACTAGGCATTAATAGGAGTTTTTGTGAGAAAAGTATCATATTTCTGTAGCTTATCTTTAGGGAGCTTTCTTCCCCTTCTAGAGAATTCCAGCTGTTCCTCCTTACATTGGTTCACCTTGAATGGTGAACCTCCTTCCTCTTAAAAAGGAAAGTGTAAAAGCTCACAGAAACCTAAGAGGTAGTTCTCCAACAGGCTCTGCTGGGATTCTGAGAGGGAATCCCACCCAGAATCCCAGCAGCACTGCATTCCAGGAATGGAACAAACTAATTAAGTTGCCCAGGAATAATCAGTCTCATTTGCTAACAAAGCTACACACAGGCTTCCTACAGTGGAAGAAAGCAAACCCTCGTCTGCCCTGCTATTGGTCACACATTTAAAAGGGTTTATATTATTTTCCCAGATGATTTATGTAATAATCAGCCACTTCATATGCATCACTGAGAGGTAAGTTTTCAAGAGCACACAGCTGAAGTCAGATATAATTAGTCACATATTACACAGCTTTTATTTTTACTTTTATGTATACTTCAAATACTGGTTTGGTTTTGTTTTAAGTAGGATGCAAGAAACTGCTTTGTTCTTATGAACCCCCATATGGGCTGGTTAATCACAGAATCATCTCACTACACAATAGGTGACATCATAAAAGTTGGTTTCAGTTGAAATCCCCTTAACACTGACATAATCAAACTGAGATGACACTACCAATAACATGTCTCCAAAATCTCTAGAACCTGGAGTAGTTAACTAGTTTTTGCCTCAGGTGCAAAGGTCCATTAATAATGTATAGAGAGGCAATACTCATTTAACTAAAGTACTTATTTTCTGAGACTGAGTGTGAGAGAATGAATAAGAACTCAGAACTGAAGACATAGGTAAAGTATGAAGAAGTTCTGGGAGATTTCCAGAACTATATACAGAAATATATACTGAAAAAAAAAAACCAAAAACCAAACCAGAAGTATTAACATACCCTTAATACATAAAGATTACCTCTTTGTTTACAGATTGATCAATTTTATCTTGTCCTTCTTCAGGTAAAGGTACTTCTGCCAAAGACTGAGGATTTTCATGGTTTTCATGGTTAATCTGCTGTTTCATTTCCTTTATCAAGTCATCTTTCTCTGCCAGCTGTTTTTTTAGGTCTTCTATGTCAGTTTCTTTAACCTAATAAACATAACAAAAATTGCCACAAATTTCAGGACTGTCAAAAGAAAGTAATGTATCATGAACATAATTATGATTACTTCATCATGTCAGTTTTATAACTGCAGGATAAACCAGTCAGGTATCCAATACAAAGCCAGTAATTTAATGCCTGTATGTAAAGTGAAGAAAAGCCTTGTAAGAGTCTTAGGAAACACAATGCAAAACTTTTTATTTTACTACACTTTTTTAGAATTCTAAGTTCACCTCCCATTTGCTCATGAAGTTCTTGGTGCTGTGAAAAAGACAACAAATGGGAGAGTTCTTTCAGATACCTAGTCCAAATTCACAAGAGTGTTTACTGAACTACTAAATATTTTCAAACTCCAATTACCATTAGAAATTCAGTTGCAAACAAACGTAAAGCTTTTCTTTTTAAATTAACTGCAAATAGCTTCAATATGATAGTGTTTAAAAGCAAAAAATAGAGCCAGAATGCAAAGAGCAACTACAGTATTTTTCAGAATTAATGAGTAACAAAAACCCCTCAAAAATTCACACAGAAGAAAGAAAAAACTGACCTTTTCTGAAGCTGTTAGTGCAGCCTGTTTCAGCCTTTCTATTTCTTCATCTTTCTGTATGGTGCTAGAAGCCAAAGTCTTGAGCTGTACTTCCAAAGCTTCTACTAATTCATCTCTTTCTTCACGCCACTTTTGAAGATTGTCATCCTTCTCTATGAGCTGTGCAGCAAGTCTTTCCTAAATATTAAAAAAAGTGGGTTAGAAGAGAACACCACTTTTACATGGTATCTGAACACTTCTGCTAGTCTTGTTTTGCAGAATTAGTACTATTTTATAGCTTTAGTAAACTTAAGAGTCTGTGCAGATCTTATAAAGCTCTTATAGAACTAGTTTCAGTACAAATATGCAAAAGTAAGCCATGTTTCAACTAGGAAATCTGTATTCATACTCTTTGTGAAGAGAATTTTCTTTTTTGAGAACCACAGCTTCTGTTTGCTCTCTTGAAGGTTTTATTAATTACAATTCTCAGTCAAGACAAGTCACAGATAGAGTAAAATTACTTGCAAGCTCCTAATATCCTCCTATACTGAATGCAGGTCCACAAAAGCATTGCTAACTACTTCCAGATACAAATGTAGTTTTAGATTGCACAAGTTCATATAATAATTTCATCTAATTAAAAAATTCCAACCTTGATGCAGTCCAGTGAACAAGTAAGGTGCCTTAGCTAATAACTATCAGTCTTCCCCAGTGCTAGCACATACTACCACAGCATACTAAGTATTTCCCAAAGTAAGCTTTCTTAGCTTTCAGGAGCAATTCATTTAAGTATAGGTCATTTTATTGGTGTTTTACACAAAATATGAACTTTGAAGACTTCATAATGTGATGGAACAGGAAGGAACAGGCATGTTAATTTCCATTATGTGTTAAGATTTCTCATTTTATGAGACTCCTATTCTTCCTTTTTCATATTGAGAACATCTCATCCAGGCTTTGTCATGTGAGAAAGTAAGGGAACTGACATTGGCCAGATACTTCAAGTGCCCCCACTGTTCAACACTTGCTATGTGATTTACTCTGTACAAAAGACACTGCAGGACACAGCTGAGACTAAGACACTTACAATTTCTGCTTGTTGCTTCACATGATGCTCTCTATCCTCCACAAACTTTCTCATTTCCTTGTTGCGATGGTTCTCAGCTTCTTTTACTTGATTTATGAGTCTCATTTTTTCCTCAAGCCACTTTCTTCTATCAGTTTGATACTTTGCCTCATTCTCCTAATTTGATGAAACCAGAAATAAAACCATAAGTAGAGGAAAAAAAAAAAAAAGGACTTAAAATTCAGAATACCATTGAATGGATTAACTTCAAAAACATAACAGAAACAGTAGCACAGTTTTACTCTAGCATACTCCCAGGTACAAGTATTATACTCATTAAATTTATATTATATACTCATTACTTGTTCTTTTGTATTGCAAAAATTTAAAAATTTTCACCATTTGTTTTTCAAACTGGTACATCTTCATGGAATAGAATTTTTTTTCCTCAAAGCACTCTGGGTCAATCACAGACACATATGTCAAAAGTAATGGTAAAACAGACACTTCTACCTTACCAGCTTTTCTGCTGCCTTAAAGGACACGTTAGAAAACTAATCTCTGCCTCAAGATTGAAAGGGAAACAATGCAGTACAGTTTGAATGGTAGGCAGAGACAGCATGTACCTAAGAATGTCACTTCAATCCACAGCAACTGTTTCTCCTTTTCTATCACAATCAAACCTCTTGTCAGACATTTTACCACATAAGACAGGAAGCAGCTGTAAAGTTGCTTAGAAAATAAAGTCTGCTTTCTAATCCAAGGAGAGCTAGAGGAAAGTCATCAGCCTTACAGAAAGGGCTTACAGGCCATGGCAGCAAGCACAGTATCTTGAGAGAGTCTGATTTAGCAACTGAGAGGAGAGATCCCTGTAACTGGTATCAGGAGTTGGATTAAGACAGCTGTAAAGAGGAAAGCAGCTACAGAAGCCCTATGCATAGCAGCAGCATAATGTAGAGCAGGGTGCACTCCATTTATGGGGCATCAGTGATGCTGTATGGAAAAGATGCTTCAAAGGAGGTTTCCTTTACCAGTGTAGTAACTTGCCATATCATGCCCTAGCCTCAGGAAGACAGCGACAAAAACTTAGACTCCTTAAATGGGCATTATGGTCTTAGATTTAAGTATGAATTATATAATTTTGTTTTACCTCCAGTTCTTTTTGCAGCTTTATTAATTCCTCATTTACATTTATGGTTTTCTCCTCATTTTTACTCAACTTTTCCTGCCAGTCTCTACTGCACTGGTTATTCAGCTCTCTGTATTTCTGCTTCCATGCTTCCAGTTCTAGGTAGAACACAAAATGAGTTTACATAATGTATAATATTAAACATGTATTTGACCACGTTCCTGTCCTTTTACTGAAGTTGTTTGGATTTACCAGCTATGATCACAGACAAGAGAGGCCTTTCAGGAAATTGCTATTTGTTACATAAAAGTAACACCTAAATAGCAATTGATAAGTAAAACCAGAAATGTAAAGTAGCTATCACAATATACATTCAAACCAATTTTTCTTCCCTGTTCCCTCTCCATGGAGAGATTACCCAAAACCAATCTGTTGGTCTCTTCTAATTTGGCTTCAAGCACTTTATCTTGTTCGATCTGAGTCTGTTCTTGTTCTTCTAATGTCATCCGCATATCTTCAATTATTTTTTCCTTTGCACACAGATCTGAAAATTTGAAAATTAATTTACAGATGAGCCTCCTCCTAGTTCCCACCATTCTCCCAAACTGCCTTAGTTACAAGTAATTTCTCCGCTTCCTGAGATCAAAAGCTCTATTACAAGGAAATAGAACATCTATACTGAATTTCCACATCCCAAATTCTTAAGTGATTCTATTCTCACCAGTTTAACTTAGATGTGTGTTTTGGTATACCAGACTCTGGCTTGTATGGCTATAAGAAACTAACTACTGTTTAACCTCTAAATGTTTATCAAATCTGCAGAAACTTTGTGCCACCATACACAATAGCAGGCTAGTTCATGCTTTTGCTAAAATGGACAACTAAAATAAAACCAAGTAAATCCCAGTATTGACTAAATGAACACTACTACTTTTTCTGCTTATGTTTCTTAATCTGAGACTGCTCATTTCCTTACAAATATATCTAGTAACAATTCAATAAAAATTACTTTCTGACTGTGAGATTTTAATGTCCAGGTTGGAGTGTCTCTATACTCTAAAATATAAATATAAAGACTTTTCAAATTCATTAATGACATGATCACTCATTATTTTGCCATTGCACACACACAGAAGAATTGGAGCAATTATAGTTCTTTCTGACCTTCATGTGTTTTCTCATACTGTTTGGAGATTTCCTCAAGCTTTTCTTTATCCAACTCCTCCTAAATATCACATTGAAAGCAAATTAAAGAAATTAGAACATGCTGAAAGAAACAAATAGCATATGCTAGAAATTAACAGCTTTTCATTTTGAATTTAATAAATAATTAATAAGGCATTTAAGATAAATACTCCCAACAAATATGAGTTCTTCATAAAGTAGCATTCCAGCTGTTTAAAGTATAAAGAGACATTACTACTAACATACCTAAGTGTCACTAGTCCGAAACTCTTCAGGTATTAAGTATTTATTTATGATTTTATTTAAAATTGTCAAATTGTTTTAAATAAGTCTTGCATGAGAATTTCTTTAAATACTTTTCATTTATCTGTTAAAACTTATTTCAGCTGGCTACTTCTGTTTTTATCCAAGCTTTTGTAAACTTCCTCCCATTGCTTCAAAAACTCATCTCATTAGTAGATTAGTTAAAAAAAATTAAGAGCAATTAAATTTTCAGAAATACCTTTTTAAGTTGCAAGATTGTGCGCTGTTTGAACTCTAATTCTTCACTAAACTGCTTTTTAATTTTCTCAAGTTCATTAACTTGTTTCCTCAGAGATTCCTCCTGAGTTTGCATTGTACACACCTGCAATAAGAGAGCAAGCAAAACTTACATTCAGTTACAAGCCTTTTGCAATCTCTGTAAGTTATCTAGATAATCAACTACTTAAATTAGAGTTAAAATTTTGCAAGCATCTTCATTAAATTTCAGGGGCTAGTAGTGCACAAGGGAAGATACTCTAAATGTATCACTCAAAATAGCTCTATTATGAATATCTTTTAACATCCATAGATTGAGGCTTTGAAAATAGGTTTTAATAACAGAAGCCCAAACTTGCAGAAGAAACATTTTGCCTATAGTTACTAACCTCTTTTTGTACTTGCTGAATTTGTTTCTTGGCATCAGACCATTTCTCTTTCAAATCTGTGTATTCTTCCTCTTTCCTCTGCAAATCTTTTTTCAAACTTTGTACAAGGGCAGAGCTTTCAGAAAGATCTTTACGTAACCTTGGGTTAGAAATTAAGAGACATAAATAACATTAGTCTTACATGTTAGCTCAGGCTCTTTGCTGGTTTTATTAGCAAATAGAATCTCAGCTCTATCATATCAATGTAATTTTACGTTTATAATTTATAATTTTACATTTAGATGTCTTACTATATGAGCCTGAAGTAACAAACTGCTCATATTCACTTCTGAACACTCAATTTTTAAAAAATAGCTTTCTAAGCACAGTAGAGCAATCATTATCATTAGGTGACCTTACAAATTAGAAAAGTGCAAGGTTAAAAGCAAGCAAGTTTAAAGTTGATAACTACATCCCAGTTCTTGTAAGTATCAAGCTGAATAAAAAGAAAAGTGGAAAAAAACCCAATAACACTGCAATAAATCCTGCCATCACAAGTTCTGCAAAGTAAAGAATAAGTTTGATGGGTTTGTTTATAAGTGATTACATTTATTTCAAGGAGTTTCCAGTAGGACATCTTGGACTTTTAAACTAACTAAAGGAAGGTTTTTCAGGTCCTATAAATGACAATACAAGGCCTCACGAAAAGAAATCCTTTCAAAGCTTCATCAGCACAGTTTGGGGATCATCAGACCTTCATGCTAAACTGTACTTTAGAGTATGTGCAGTACCCACACAAAGCGCTAAACAAAACCATTGTCAGGTGAAGGGCTACAAAGCATCTTAAAGCTATCTTTTATATAATTGCAATCTCCCTCCCATATAGCAAATATAATCTTTCAGATGCACATCATCTCCTGTTTCTCACAGATTTAAAAAGTCGAAGGTGCTGAGGAAAGTTCTGCCCTCTACACCCATTTTTTTCTTCAAGTCTTATAGCAGACTGTTCACCTAAAATAGCTGTTATCAAAACCATCTGTTTACTCCCCAGGCTTTTTTTTCCTCCCCTTTCCTTTTACCATTCAGTCCTTTCCAAAGAAAATATGTCCTACTTTTATACAAGTTACAGGATATAATATTGCATGATGCAATTTCTTTCAGAAAGGGTCTGTAACAAAATTATTAGAAATCCCCAAATAATTAATTGTATTGTATGCTCCTAGTTCCCTGCACAATAGTTCCACAAGATTTAGATGCATATGTCTGAAAGAATATACAAACAGGTGAGGAAAACAGACAGCAGACTATCCAAATGTAAAATTGGAGCAGTGTATAGATATTTCTCAAAGAAGCAGTTTGGTTAATCAAGTTTATAAACATGCAAATGTGATATGAGCATCAGTTTGACATACAAGAAAGTTTCAACTTAGTTTTATTCTAAAGGGTAAGGAGTAATCTCATTATTTACTTACAGTTCTATAGACTGTTTTTGCTCATACTCATTTTTCTCCTTTTCCTGAAGAACATGTTTCATGGCCTCCAGACTGTTCATCAACTGCACAACTTCATCCTTCAAATTTGCTTCTCGATCACTGAGTTCTTTCAGTTTTTCGTCTACACTGGTACATTTCTCTTGCAGAACTACTGTATTACTTTCTAGATTTAAAATAGTAGATTCTTTTTCTTTTAGCTCGACTTCTAACTCTTTCATCCTGTCATCTTTAGTCCTAGAAATCTCCAACAGGCATTTAAGATCTCTTATTTCTCCCTCGTAGCTGGCAACTTTCTCCTGAAACTGTGCAATTACACTCTGATTTTCTGCAGCCTGTTTTTCAAAATCCTCGGTTTTCTTCTGGATTTGCTCTTGTAACTGATTCATAAGATCTTTTTCCTTTACAGACTGATGCTCTTGATTTTTAATCTCACTTAATTCTATTTTTAGTTGATTATTGTAATTCTCACTATCATGAAGTCTCTTCTCTAACTCTTCAACTTGTTGATGTAGTTGTTGAATCTGATGACTTTTTTGTGAGGAAGCCCTGATCATAATTTTGCATTCTTCCCAAATGCTTTCAATACTGCGGTGAAAGGAGCTCTCCTGTCTCAGATCTCCTGTCTCAGCAATTTGGAACTGCATGGATAGAGGACTCATTTGAGCTGTCTCTGGTTCATCTTTTTGAGGGTCTAAGGAATCCTTCACATTAACTAAATCAATATCCACAGCATAAGATTCTGAGTGACATTTATACAATTCATCTACCTGGGACTGCATTGTTTTAATTTGTGACACTTTGTCAATTATATTTTGTTTAGCACCTGTCACTTCGTTATTTAGCTGAGTAATTTTTTCTTCTTGTTCCTTATTTATAGTTTTCTGTTTGTCCAATTCAGAAACAGTCTCCTGATACTCAGATTGACATTGTTGAAGTTCTCCACTCAAGCTAGAAGCCTTTTCTTCAGAAGCAGAGAGTCTCAGATGCAATTTTGCTATCTGCTGATTTAATTCATCTTTTTCATTTTTTTCTCTTAGGCATTGTTCTTCAAGTGAAGCTATCTGACCTTCCAAGGTTTTAGTTCTTTCTTTTAGTGCCAGTATTTCTGTGTAGGTCTCAGAATTAGTAGTTCTCTTTTGATCAAGACAGTAGTTTTCCCAACTCTCCCTCTTATCTCCTAAAAACAAAACCAAAACAACATCAAGAAAAAATAAATCCCCTAGAGCTCAGGTGCTCAGGTTAATTAAAATCAACAAGTCACGAGCAACACCAAACTGTAATTGCTGTGTAGAAAATTAGCACCACCTGAAAGCCACACTTCCACAGCATTTTAGAGTCTTGAAGCTGTTAGAGCCCTCTGAGACGTTTTATAGGCACTAAAATGCCTCTTGGGCTTCTACGCATAATTTGCAGAAAGAGGTGTTCAGAAGACTTAAAAAAAGTTTGCTACAGTTCTATTTCAACCTTCTATTCTGCCCCACTAGCAGAAAAATCTAGCTAATTTCACTAGTATTTCCAACACCTATTAGCTAGGTAACATTCACAATGATAACCAGTTTCCACCTCCACTGATTCAACAACCTCTTTAAATAGAGCCAGCAATTATCCATCCTCCATGCAGGGTAGCAATGGTGTCAACTTTCTGTCATACACACCTTTCTGAGAAGTTTTATGCATGCTCTGTATCACCTTACTTTTAAAACAAAGATAAAAGTCCAGCACAAGATTTGGGTATTTTTGCTTTGTGTCTGGAACCTTCCTCTCTTCTGTATTCCATACATTTCTTAACTAGATAAACGGATAACTATTAATGTCCACACCTCATATGTTGCGTGTAAAGTTCTCCAAGAAAGATTTACAACATGGCAACCCAAAATTTCCATGTTTTATTAACTTAGGATTGTTTTCCCAAAGTAATGAGCCATTTTAACTAAAATCACATGTATTTCATCACCTTCAAAACTGATTCCAGCTGTATTTCACACAAGTGTTTTAGAATCCAATTGTGCTTCTGTAGTAACATGCATGCTATATTTTACTTTTAAAACCAGCCTATCTCTAAGGATTAGATTGTCACAACTACGGACTACAAGGAGATACTATGGATTCTCATGAGTGCTGCACCTACAGTAAGGTAGAGTAAGGCAGTCTCACATTGGATCCTAAAGCACAGGTGTACTGCATGGAAACATCCTCTGAACAGATCCAACAAGTTGTACAGCCAACCTGAGTCACTAACAAAAGTAATTCTGAAGCATTAGCAATAGTGTTTTGGCTTTTGAAAATCAACAGGATACTTTTCTCCTGCTTGTCCATAGTTTTACTGTTATACATTACATCGAGTGCTTCTGCTAGCTCAACCACAACAGCAGCCTTACTGTAGCATATAAGGTCATATTTTTAAATCCTACAAGATTAAAAATTTTGCATTTGGAAAAGATTTTCACTGAAAGCCCGGTTGTGCAGTCCTAAGAAAACATACCAGACAAAATACTACACATTCCTCTCCCTGGACTGGAGTTTTGCAAGCTTCACTAAAAGCGAGAGGTGCTGAGATGTTTTAACATAGGGGTTGTCCAAGTCCCTAGTCTTGACTTCAAATGATGCTTGAAGTTGTACAAAAACAGAAATACCCTACTGGATGACCTGGCCTCAGCTGACCTAGCCTAATATTTTTATCTCCTTTTGCTACTATTGGCAAGCCCAGCCATTTTCTATGGACCTTTCTTGACACTGAAGAACTGAGACAATACAACCCTGCTTAAGTCTTTCAGTATCCACATATGCACCTGTTAGCTTACCTATCTATGCCTGCAATCTGAGAGTTTGAATACCTATGCCTCTCCCACCTTGTAGGCAGCAAATATCAGTTCAATATTCTCTGCATGAAGTGCTTTGTTACTGGAATGACAGAATCCTTAGTTCAAAGGGACCCTCAAGGATCATCAAGAGCAGGGTTGCTCTCCAGCCTCTCACTCCCCAGTCTGTATTCAGAGCCAGGGTTTCCTGTCCCAGGTGCACAATCAGGCACTTGTCTTGGTTAACTTCATGGGGTTTGTAACTGCCCAGCTCTGTAATTTGTCTAGATCTCTCTGCAGGGCTTCCCACCCTTTGAGGGAGTCCACAGCTATCACTGGCAAACTTTAGATAACTTTGATACAGGACACAAAACTATTTGATGTTGAAGAGAACTGGGCCCATTATAGAGCTCTGGGGGAGCCCCACTAGTGCCTGGATGCCAGCCTGATGTGACTCCATTTACTAGAACTCTTTCCACTATAAATTTAAAACTGATCTACTGCAGCGAGTGCTGCCTTGTTCTTTCACTGCACAATGTAACAAATGATAGCCCAATATTCAGTTTATTCACTGTAGTCATTTTTCTGTGATCATATGAATTTGATAATTCTCCTTTAACAGAAAGGAAAGGTTTCTCACCTTCCTTTTGAGTATACTTTCCTTAGTTCTACAAGAAATTAAAGCTAAGCTGGGTCCTGAAGTTAGAGGCAGACAGCTCTTACAAATATAATTTTGCAGAAGTCCCATCTAGCTCAGTCTCACTTATTAATAGATTTTATTCACCTGATAAGCTCACAGATAAAGCAATAACAGCAAAAAGACTGAAAGTGCAAGCATGAGAGCTGAACAAAATATGCCATTTGTGGACTTAAGCTTTCCACTTGAATGGAAGTAAAATTAATTTTCCTCCTTTGCCAGCATTGTCACCTTGACCACAGCTGGTGTGTTCACAGCATGCACACAGAACAAAACGTCAAGGTTCATTGTAAGTCAACTTTGATGTTTGCTTAGGAAATTTTCAACCACTTGAGCAGGAAATGCTACTTTCTCAGAAGTCCCACAACAGAAAATTTAGTACAACCGTTAAGATATTGCCTAAGAACTACAGGTGGGTATGCAGGTACATATACAGGATAAAAAAAAGCAGCAGAAGAGTCTAAAAACTAAAATTTTATTTCAATCATTTAGGAGTAAACTATATAGGCCAGCCCTCTGCAAAAGAGATGACATTTAGAGAACAATTACTTCCTTTTACAGTGTAACATAGCAGATTTCCTCCTCAGAGAATAATGTTTATGCTTCCCAGCTTTTTTCTTCTGTTCTGGAATAGTAACCAAGCTTTTTTTGAAGACCCCCTGTTGAGTGATGGTAGAAATTGTACCTTTCTTTGTAGGTGGCTCTTCTTCTGCAGTAGGCTTATTTTCCAAGCAACGTTTTCTTCCTACTTCTAATACAGTTTCCTCACAATCCTTGAATTGGCTGCTTTCAATCACTTTGTTAGAGCTCTTCTCTGCTAATTTTCTCTTACTGGTAGTCAAAGTGTTCTCCTGTGTTAAAATAGGATCAATTGCTTTGAAGTTGTACAAACTGAACACTTAAAAGGCTTAGTAACTTTTTCTACACAAATATTTTTACAAAACCTTTACGGATAAGGTGCATAGGGGTTGTCAGAGGAAAAGTCAGTGACAGATCAGTTAGTTAAACCAAGAGCTCCTGCAACTTCAGATACTAAGAAACATAATACTTTGCATTGTACAAGAATAAGAGCAAGAGACTAGAGAATCACAAAACACACAGTCTTGTCATTAAGAGGACTTAGTTTACCATGTGAAAACTATTTTCAGTGCCAAAAGAGTTGATAAAATTTTCAATTTGTTAAAGGACACACAGTCTGTTCTACAAATTCATCACTTTCTGATCATGGTTGTTAGAGTTGAGAGCTTTAATAGCCTTCAGCAAAGCCAAAAATAGTTTTTGTCAAGACACGTTTGATGCAATTTGAAAGCCATGTCAGTTCTGCCATACATACTTCAAATACCTATTTTACTAAGAAAAAGGTTGTTTACTTTCATGATGACAAGTGGCAAGCCATGTGGTTGTCAATTATTCATGTACTTCATTAAAAAAAACAACCACAATAGACTATAGAGTTGAGGTTTGTGGTCATGTTTAAAATTTCATGCCACACAGTCTCATGGAACCATTGGATAGTTAAAGCCTTGCTCTTGGAAGGAGCAGTAAGTCATCACAATAGCATTCATACTACTGACAAGCAGCTGTGAGGCAGAGAGAACACAAAATAAAGTATGGCCAAAGCTTGGAGTTGACAGTGTAAGAAATGATCAGAGTGCCAACTAAAATGGTCTCTAAACTACTTCAGGTTACTGGACATCAGGTTAAAAAAAAAATCTCAAAAACCCTCCGTGTTCTGATTTTTTTTCACCTGTATACATTTAGTCAAGCTAGCTTCCAGCACTAAGGAGATACATTAGAGTATACAATTTCAAGTTTCATTAATCACATCAAAAACGGAGATACCCATGTCATATCTTCTTAATTCAAACTCTGCTCAATACATCCACATAAACACTCTTTCCTTGAAAGTGTGTGAGCATGTTGGTGGTGGGTGGAACACACTGATTGTTTTTTCCTAATTTACACAATTACCATCTTTTTTTCATATTCTTAAATTCTAACTTAAACTAAAATTGACCCTTTGTTGCACCAAAACCTCATTTTCTTCCTCTTTTATTTTTTTATCAGATAGTGATGTACTTCCTCTATTCTCACTGTATTAAGTCCTCACAGTCTGTGGTCTTTATTTTTTTTAATGCCTCTTCAGAATCTCATCTAGAGTACTCCAATAATAAACTCAGATCAGTATTTCTGAAAGTGTCATTATTTACACACACCCCACTAACATTTTGCTGTGGGTTTAGTTTCAATGCCAACTGACCTGCTGTCATTTGAAGTAAATAGCAATTATTTAAAGAAAATGACAATTTTACGAAGTCCCTTATAAACACATTAAGATTTTTCTGTATCAAGAAAATTAAGATATCTAAGACTTACATAGTCTTTTATGGTTTCTTCTGAACGGGTTATCTGACCTTGTAGCTTCATAATCGTTTCATCTTTTTGCTTCACAATGTCAATCAGTTCTTGAATCCTTTCATTTTGTACATTCATTTTCTTGAAAAAGAAAAAACCTTCAGTGTTAAATTGAACTCTATCATGCTTTTTAGAAGCAATATCGGTTCAATTATTCTTGATATAAAAAAGGCTAGAAGCATAGTCTAATAGCATTTCAAGTTATTTGAATTCTGTATTAAAGCAAACAATTTTGCACAAGTTTTTTTTGAGACAGTTACCTCAGTTGCTTTTTTAAGTTGCTCAGCAGACTCATCCAATTTAATCCTCTGTGTTTCAAAACCTGTAACAGGAAAAAAGCCTACATAACAATCAACCATTACAGTTTACTCAGTAATCCATGTCTTTGTGTCTTCTGGTACCTCAGTAGTTTTTGAATGCATTTATTTTCAAGTTGATTTCTACAAGGCCATTTCAAAAATTGTTTACATTTTCTGAACTGGACATTTGAGACTTGCAACCCATTCAAAACAGAGATCACATCACAAGATCTCTGCTGAGATCATTATGAGGTGCTACTAGTTTTTCCTTCAAAGTTCCACATGATGCCTGAATACTCTGCATCAGCAAAACAAAGAAGCACAGGGATTACGATACATGGAAATCAATAACTTTAATGTTTTACCCCACAATTCTAAAGTCTGCAACTGACAATTTTAAGTTTCTTCTTAAAAATGAAATAAGCAAGGCCTATAGAATTGTTTAACTAGAACATACATAAAACAATGGATTACCACCATTATACATATGATTTGGTTACACAGTCCCATCCAATAAGCTTAATATTCCTATTTTACAGTATTTAATTTTTTTCTTAATTTGTGTCTTTCACATCACACTTAGAACTAGCTTACCTTTGGTTTTCTTTTCCAGCTCTTCCTTGGTCTCAACTAGTTCAGCAGTTATTTTTGCCAGCTGTTTTTCAAGACAATCTATTGTTTCCTGTGGGTCCTCTAAGGACACAATGTACTGGTGGGCTGCTTCTGCCTGATTTTTGATATCAGTGATATCATTTTGCAGAGAATCAATAACACCCCCAAAATCCATGTAGGCAGCTGTGTCTGTGCTATTTTCTTCATTCTGAAAGAATTGAGATTCATTTAGAAATGGCAAATAATTACAAAAAAAGCCATTATTTATAGAGAAAATAGGGAAGATTGTGAGGAATTATAATACATAAGTACAGTTATAATTCTGACTGCAAAACCATATTGTGGGCTAATATGCACTGATTGCCAGTGTCTGTCTACCTTCAGACACCAGTTTCCAGTATCAAGCTAGAGCTACTTTATTGTATCTCCACAAAAACATCCCCTCCAAGCTTACTATAAAAGTCAGCATATTTTAAACCATTTCGAATATTGAATGAACAGAACAAGCAAACTGTTATATAAGGAATACATCTAAGATTTGCATATGATAGGAAAAGTTTGTGAGGTCAGATTAGTCTGTGGTAACTTACAGTATGTTATACCCAAAAGATTTGCTTTACATATTGCCTCTTCTTTTAAAAAAAGTTTAAAACTTTAAAGAGAAACACTCAACAGTCTAGGTATGGCTTAAGTGAATGAAAAATTCTCATTGCTTCAGTTGTTGCTACTATTGCTCTATGAGAGAAGTCTGTGACTATGCCAGCACAGTCCATATGTGGGGCTTAAAGTCAGCCTGAAAGATTTTAAATAAGGCACTAAATGCAATGGATTTTATAGCATTTAAAAATTGCAGATTTCCCCCCAGTTTCTTTGTACAGAATAATTGTCACTTTTGTGCTGGAGAAATGCAGAAAACCCCAAAAAACCCTGAATCCCAAGGCTGAGCAACTTCATCTATTAAATAAGATAAACATATCTTGCTAAGGACACAGTCACATTGTATGCAATTCCTTGAAACCATCCCTGGTATTTCTTGAGAAATACCATGACCATAACAGGTAGTTAGTAAAAGGGACATTTGCAGCAAACAGATAAAAATACCAGAGGTCCAGCTTGCTCACTGCAAGGCTGATCTTGTAATTTACTTTTCTCATCAGCATTTTTTGTACAACTATTTACAAGTTCCTTGAAGATTTCCAGGCGTTTTTCAGCATTTTCTTCAAGCTGTTCTCGTTCATGAGAAAGGCGATCTCTAGAGTAGAAAAAAAAACCAAGTCAGCTAAAAGCTAGCCATGAGAGAGGCTGAAACATTATTAGCACAGTTGCCTATTAACAAAGATGCTTTCATCTTTGTTATCTTTCATCTTTATTTTGACACAACAAAACAATACACAAAACAATGCTGCTACTCTAAAGCAGAAGCATTTTTCCCACACGTCAGAAGAATAAGAGATACAAATATACAGGTTATGGATAGCACTAAACAAAAAGCATTTTTTTCTAAGCTGTTTGAGATAGAAAGTTTGGAATATCATTAAAACAAAAAGGAACCAAAGAACTTGCAAATGTCACTCTTTCTACAACTTACCAAAGCAGATCTTCCCTTAGAAGGAATTCTACAGGAAAAAAACACTACTTAAACATTATACACACACATTCCTACCCATCCCACAGAGAAATCAAAGCCTTTCCTAAACAGCATTTTTTCCTCAGCTCATAATCCAAACAGAAACCAACACATTAACTGATGCAGTAGAAGATCAGATCTAGCAGAAGAGTGGGGTCTCTTGCAAAGAGAGATTTAAGAAATAAGTACTTTCAGTTAAGAAATAATTTACATTCACTTTATTAACAACTGACTTCAAAACCACTTAAAGCCAGCTTACTTGAAATTTATTTCCCGTTGAGCAAAATAATCTGTAAATTCTTGTACCACTTCTTCACGAATTTTTATTTCCAGCAGCAACTTATTTTTCTTTTCAGTAATAAGTCTGTTCCTCAGCTCTTCTACCAGGTTCACCAGCATCTAGAATTACAAGTAGCATTATGCTTTTCATAAAGAAATACTTTACCACAAGTGAGATTTTTCCCATTTCTCCAACACTACAACACTTTATTCTGCAGCTGGAAAAATTTTTTTCTGGTTCTTTAATTAGCTTATTCATAAACAGAAGGATTTGTGAGTAGATTGCACTACCTGTTTGTAACACAGCAATTTAGGTTAGCACAGAATGGGGATTTCCAAATAACACCAAGTTTATAACAAAAATTCTTAAAGTTATCTTTAAAGATTGACTTAAGACCCACAGCATTTGGCCTTTTTTTCCCAGATATCCCTTTTTGGGTATTAATGAAATCTCCACAAAATGGTCTCTAGTCCTCTGTTCCCTCCTCCTTATCTTCCCCAGAAGTGACTAAAATTGCTGTTTCCTAAAGAACAGTGTCCAGAGTTTTCTTGTGCATAAAATAACAAAGGAACAATCTTGTGTTGCTCAGAAATTGGTAATATCTTCTGTGTATTGACCACAGGATACCAAAAGAAGAGAAAAACAAATCTGCAATTCTTACTGCTCAGTTTGTACTTGGACACATTTCCTAATTTTCCCACAATAAGCACCAAGGTATAAGTAATCCCACTAGTAGTTCCAAACACTGGATTTAAGTAGAATAAGGCAATGAGGGGGGAAGAAAAAAAAAGTGAGATTGAAGGAATCAGAAGAATACATTGCTTCAAGGCTCCATGCTATAATTATTCTTAAAGTAGCCCTGGCACATACCATGTATTTTTCTTTCGTAATAACAACCTCATTTCCTTCATTTTCCTGCACTGCTTCTTCTCTTGACATACTGGGCTGTTCCTCCACCTCCTCATCATTATCATCTTCAAACACATCTTCCAAGGTTCTGTCCCATAGGATAGTAGCTCTTTTCCTTGGGATTGGCATTCTAGTGACATTAAGCAGTGATGATTCTCCTGCCAATTTCTGGCCAAATGACTGATCTTGGGGAAGAATAGATGTGTCCATAACTAAAACCTACCCCAAAGACAAAAATCAAGAACAAAAAGTAATTGGTATTTTTTAAAGCTCTATTGGCACTTTAAAGACCTGTTGCATTCTCCTATAGGTCTCCTGAGCAGAGCACTCTCCCTGCTTACCTATTCTATGTTCAGTCACTACTTAGATCAGTTTCCAGCTAGAGTACAAAGTCGGCACATTATAGCCTAACCCTTCTTTGGATCTCAGGAACACCAAGTTTCACTAACTGGATAACCTACAAGAGGCAGCAACAGATGGTGTAATACAAGTGGAAACTCAAAGTACAGGAAATCGACACACACCATCCCACAAAATCTATTTCTTTCACAGCTCTATAACCACTACAGCCTGCTCCTTCTAGCATTGTACTTAACATGCCCAAATTCCCAAGGCATGGACTTAACTGTCAACAAAACTTTCCCATGGCTTCCATTAAAGCTACATGATTGATCCTCTACACTTACATCTTCCAACTTTGCCAAAGTTACATCACTGCACTTACTCCTACTGACTCTGCTTCCACCTTCCCACTGAAGCCTCTGTGAACATAAAGATGACCTTTCACACTCTTTGGTGCTCTATCTATTTTATCAGTACTTCAGATGAGCAATATTTCAAGTTAAGATAGCAGTAGCATATGGGACAGCTAGAAGTGAGAGCATGTTGTATCTGCAGAAGAAATTTACCCAGATCAAGAAAATTCTTCCAAATATAGTAAGTTTCTTATTAGGCTGGATGTTTCATAGGAGTTACAGATTTTCAGTAGATGCTTCCACCCCCACACACCAAAGGAAAAAAAAGTCCCAATAAAGTCTTTTTAAAAGATGTAGGAGATAAAGCTCAATCCAGAGTAATTAAAAATATAACTGCAGTACAAAACAAAAATCTAATAACTAAATTAATATTCCTAAAAGGGAGAAAACCTGCTCTTCAAAACAAATAAAAAAGTTACTGATCAACAAGATAAACTATAACACTTACTTTTTGTGCAATAGCTGAGAACTTTAGCACATTGAGTGTTTCCTCATATGCTGATGCACATTTGCTGATGTTTACTATCATGTACACCTTCCCCTTTCCACTGAAAAATCCTTGAAGGAAATGAGTTAACTTACTTTCCCGAAAGGGTATGTGCTGCTGCAACCTTTAAAAGACAAAAGAAAAAATGATCAGAAATTGAGTAAATTCCAGTCAGTGTAAGAATTATCCAGCCTGAAGACTTGAAAGTTTCAGTCTTACTATGGCGTTAGTGACAAAGGTGTTTTAAATATAAATTTTAAATTTCTATTTATTCCAAAGCTTGATAAGCCAAGCTCAAAACAAGGAAGTAAAATCACTAGCATCTATGATAGCACATAAAAAGGATGTTATAATTTAAGTGATTTAATTAAAAAGCAAAACAAGGCAAGTTTAAAGATAACTTTTGTTCATCAATAAGACTCCAGTATAGATGTCAGAAATCTATACATTTTCTACCAAAAATTTAAGTGTTGCTATTGTATATTTTAAACAATAGCTTTTAAACATTGTAGGCAATACCTAAAAACCACAACCAATTAGCAATTCATAGAAGGACTTACTTTGACTGCTGACAGTTCTTGAGCGCATTGATACACTTGCCTAGAGTCAGGAGAGAGGTATTTATATTTCCACTCTCTTTCAATCTGTCACCCTCATTGCGTGTCTTGGTATATCTTTCAGAACCAGCCAGATCACACAATGACAATCTGAAAGCAGACAAAGCAAATCAGTGAATTTACCTTAAAGATGCACTAATGATCTGCTTTTAAAAATGATCACTTTTCCTCATCCTTCTCAAGTTTGCTTGCCTAAGAAAATTTCCTGCCATTTTCTGCCAAATATCTGCCCAACATTCTTCCTATTCCACCCCACCCACTACCTCTTCATCTTCCTTCTGGGCACTTGCAGAGTTCAGGAGTAAAGAAGCAGGAGAACCTTGTGAGGAGTAAAGAAGTCTGGCAGAACCTTGTGCAGAGCAGAGGTGACAAGACACAACAGCACTGACACCTGATGGCTTGAGGGGACAGGGCCAAGTACTGCATGAGGGTGGAAGTGGGGAGCCACCATACATGCAGGAGGCACTGCCAGTGAGCACTGGGTGCAGTACCAACATGGACGCTAACTGAAAACTGCATCACGAGAGACAGACTGTTCCGAACTTACTCATTGACTCTGGTCACCCTTGGTATTCCTGAATCTTCAATTTTTAGTAGTTTAACTGTGAATATGCTGTGACTAAAAGGAGAAATTGAAATCAGCAGAGAAGTGATAAAGTAGATCAATACTTTCAAAGTATTTTTAGCCTCTACAACTACTGCTCAAAATGCTGTTTGATCTGTCAATACATCTAAGCATACACAAGCAGACAAAATCTTTTAAAGAGATGTTTATGTAGCATGTATTTTGATTTTTCCTCGGATATTTAGGTAAGTACTTTTGTATAGTATTTGTGAGCTTTAGTACACGTCCACCCTACTCAAGAATTGAATCCCTTTGGCTTAAGTCATTGTGCCACACACTGCTAAAGAACACCAAACCTGAACCTAGAAATGTAGACCTTGTTAAAGCCTCTTCCCTTCCTAGAAACCATAAGCCATGTTTTAGTTTCTCCTTCCTCCCACCCATAATCCTATGCCCAGTGCTATTCAAAATGTTTCTTACCTTCTACTGGAGCAATTATTTAGTTTTGTACTTGCAATACTCTGATGTTTCAACCCCAGTTTTAGAAGTCTAAAAGCTTCTTTAGAGTCAGAAATCTGAATCCACTGCAGATCTTCAGGAAGAAAAAAAATTTTTTTTTTTTTAGGTAACATTACCAAAATAAGTATTATGGGGATAATGTATGCACAGGAAGGACACTACATTTACTTGAGGCATAGAAACGTTTTACTGCATCTGCTTTAGACAGAAGTTGTGATGACAAATCAGTTCAAAATGCCTCCTCTCATAGGAAAGGAAGGGCAAGTACATCACATCATTTCATCATTCTATTAGCACATTAAATATATTCCATTCAAATTAAGTGAGCAACTTTAGCCTGAGCACAGACAAGTCAAAAAAGTAAGGTCTAATACGAATAGAATTCCCTATAGTCATATTCAGCAAGGCAGAACTCTACCTTCTAAATCCTAAAATAAACAGCTGCTTCAGTTTCTACCACAGTTGAGGGAGGGAAAGGTAGGAAGGGGAAGTCATATGGATATCTTTTAGGACCATCAACTTAATTAAAAAAAATCAGAAGAATTTTGCCTGCAATATGATTACTATATGTCTAAAGTCTGGTTCTCTACAGAGAATACTGAAAAAATCCCAGAAACAAAAACCTAGAAAACTGTTGAGCCAATTATAAATACCATTAAGAACTGCTGACCTCTTTTTTAAGAAAATGAAAAAAAAGCAAACCCCTAAAAAATTTGTCATTTGTTTCCAATATTTTTCCCATTTCAAAGAAATATCAAGGCAGTGGAGTGCAGAGGCTTTTAACAGTTCCAGTCAAGAGAAAAGATAAAACAGTAATAAAAGCAGGAATACTTGTATGTATGTAGATTGTAATAATTTTGTTATTGAGTTTTCTAAACATCATTAGATGTAGACCAACTTTTCAAATTATATTTGGCAATTTGCAAGGTATTCTATTCACCTTTTACAAAAGAACATCCCTTGATGTCTTGAGCAAGGCGCAGTGTTTTTCTTTTCTTGTCATTTGATATAGGAATCAGTAGATCATAAAAACATTCATTGTAAATCTCAAAAAATGAAACCCAGACAGAAAACTTGATGTAATTTCTTGCAGTTGTGATATTTTGTTCCAAGTCTTTTGAGATATCTTCCAAGTCTGCCAAGTACAAAATATTACAAACCAATATAAACCTAGTAAAGTGAGTTTCATTAAAAAATTAATAAGTAAAAATTGATATAACAAACCTTCTAAAATCTAAAATCCATTTAAAAATTCATTTAAGTTCCCATCCCAGATATTTCTTAAATATCTGTATCTCATATGCTTAACTTACATATTTTCAAGAGACACCTACTCGATTGCTTCCTTCTCCATTTTTAAATTCTAACAACCACATAAAGCTTGGTTAGAATTAGTCAAATCTCTTCAACATCTTTAAACTAAACTGACAAGACACTCCATTTTGACTTTTTAAAGTAAGGCTAATATTTAGGTAGTTTTTTAAATGCTAGAATGAAGTTTACATAATTACATAGAGGTATTCTAAAAGCCTGTCAGGGTACCACTAGGACCCACAGCATAAATGGTACTACTTTATTTGCTAGAACTTCAGCTCATTTAATGCCTGTTCAGATATTCTTTAACCATTTTATCCTTGAGTTTTCTGC